>ML975327.1:0-124545 GCA_010015605.1 Decorospora gaudefroyi
TACTGCTAGGCGGATCTGTACTTCGCGCTTGGTCGGTGATACCTAGGCCTTGGTAGGTCGGGTAGTGCCAATCAAGCCGCTTCTTTACCAGAGGTAAAACCTGGGTAGGCCACCTCTCTGCACGCAGTATATCTTGCCGATCTGTGGTTTTAACAACCACTAATCAGTGTTGATACGGCAAAGGGAAGGTTGAATCAAGTAACGGTCGTTGCAACGAGTTGAGGTAGATGATTGATTGATTGTAAGTAGCAACGCTGCACCTCGCAGAGGAAGTACAGCTTGCGCACGGGCTACCTGATTACGTAATCACATACGTACAGTGGTTCGATTTCCAACAATCATGAATAAGATTCGTAGTACTATCCACAAACCCAAACCAATACGTAACGCGAAACAAACAACGAAAACTAAAAAAAATCCCAACCCTCCCAACTCCGACCGCAAAAAGAAAAGAAAAAAAATGTTGAAAACCGGGGTATACAACGCCGACAAATGCTAAACAGCTATGCGCGCTCAAGTTGATCACTTGGACTCCAAAAAACACTAACATGTCGTCTCCTGTACCAACTACCGACGGTGACGCGCCATCCCCACTAAACCACCGACGGCAACGCCAGCGACGACGATGCCGACTTTTGTCCATGGGACGCGACTCATGTAGAGCCAGCCGCTTGACACGGCACCGGCGAGGTAGTCCGTCGTGGATGGGGCTGCGATTGTGTGGATCAGGTCTGGGGATGCAGTGACCTTGGGTGTGGTGGCGGGTTCGTCTTCGTTCGATGGGATTGGAAGGGGTTTGGGGCGCTGAGGGAAGGTGAAGTCCAGATCGAGGATGCCGCGTGTCGAGTTGTCGGTGGCATCCATTTCGTGCTCCTCCTCGGCCGGAGCGGTCTTTGATGGGGTAAGCCTATCGTACGAAGCGCTTAGGAACACATCGTTAATGCAGTCCAGGGTCGTAACATTCGCCTTTGGCGCAAATTCGGAGGATGTAGATGTGGGCTCTGAATGAGCAAATTGCACATCATCATCGTGTTCAGTTGGTCCAGTGATGATCATCTCGAATTGAGGGTGGTCGATGGCTTCCAGTGGCCCATCGTTGACAGTGTCGACCATGATCTCTTTGACGAGTTCTTCGCCCAGGACGGAATCGTCGTCCTCAACAGCGTCCTCGTCGACCATTGCGTTCTTGGCAGCCTGCCTGAACGTCTCAAGTGCTGCCATAGTATCGCTCGGTGTCTGGGTCTTTCGGCGCACCGACGACATGCTAAGGCGTGTCTCGGTGAGACTGGAGTCAGACTCCTGATCCTGCTCTACTGCAAAGTCGCAAGTACTGAGCGGTGGCGAGGACGAAACATACCCTTCGTCGCGAATCTGGTCGTCGGAATCATCGTCGAAGACGACGGCGTTGAATTCCAATTCGGTGTCGTCCACGAAAGCCAGGTCTATAGGCTTAGTAGATGGTGCGCCGGTGGTGGAGAAGTCAAGATCATCATCATCAGACTCCAGCCCGTCGTCCCACGACTCCGGTACCACCTTCACGACTTCACCCTCCTCCTTGCTCCAGGAGTCAATCGGTACCGTAATGGCAACGCGCTGAACCTCATTTGAGCCAGACGTATCCAGCTCCTCCTTCTCAAAAGCAGCGATCTGGCGCTCCTCCCACTCGGTGAGCTCCTCCTCGTCGTCCTCTACCTCGACGCAAACGACGTCGTCGATCTGCTCAGCGTCTTCAATATATGTGACGAGAGCGAGCGGAGAGTGACGATAGACAAGTGCGCGGTTCCCGCCACGCTCCGTCACATCAATCTTGAACTGCGACGAATAGTACTTCCGTTTATAGTCCGAGGAGCTTACACCCGGATACGCTGGTGCATCGGACACCTCTTTGCCCTCGTAGTAGAATCCGATCGCGCGCGTGATGTGATCGTAACGTGCGGACTGGACTTGGTGGTCGGATTCGAGGTGGAGCACGGTTTGGTACCATTGCTCGGGTGGGGCCGGGATGGGCTCTGCATCTTGCAGCGGGGCGGCATCTGCGGTGTTGGGAGACATGTCTTCGGTGGTGGGTGTGGGCGCGGGGCATAGTGTGCGCTCATTTTTGGTGCGGGTTAGGGTGTATGTCTCACCCTCATCTTCGTCGTCTTCGGTCGCAGGGAGTTGGAGCGGGCCTAGGTCATTGACGCTGGGCGCGGAGGTGTCGACCATCGCTTTCCAGGCGTCGAAGTCGAAGTCGTCCTCGTCATCGTCGGCCCAGTTGAACTTGCGGTTGCTGGTAGCAACGGTGTTGGTAGCCATGTTGGTATGTCTGGCTGTGTTGTCTTTAGTGTGGAGAATTGTAAGTGATGGGTTGAGAATTGTGTGACAAGTAACTATTGTCATCGTGGGTGGAAGTTGAGTTGACTTGTGTGACGGGTGTGTGTAATGGAAGAGGAAGAGGTTGTAGGTTGGGAATTTATTTGGGTGCGACTATTGTTGCGGGTGGTCAGGCAGTGAGAACCGCAGTTCAGTTGGTCTGGGCTCCCGCATTGTGTAACCCTGGTACGTGCGCAGTGCAGTTGCTGTAGCGAAATAATCAGATACTTAGGCAGGCCCATATTTATGACGTTTTGCGACGGGAGGCATTTCACTGAGCGGAAATAATGATTTTCTCGAGCTGGACTGTGGGTTGTCCTTGAGCGAACTAAGTTTCACTCCTGACAGCTTAGTCATCGACCCTGACACCTCGAGTTTAGTACACATTGTTCAGATAATTGGAGACACGCGTTTTTGAGATGGGTTTTGACATGATGACGATGAGAGAGTTAAGGAATAGATATTTTGTAGACTATAGCGCCTCGAAAATGTAGATAGACGCTGAGAGATCGAAAAAAAAAAGCAAAACGTGCAAATATAAAAAAGCCTTCAAACCAGAATTGCAAAAAATAACCAGTTGCTGACATGTCCGAAACATGTATTGAGCGGTCAGTATCGCTAGAACAAAATACCCGAAATCGCGCACATCATTGTAGTGATGGCGCACGCCTCGGTCCGATCCACAGTGTGTCCACGGTCGAGACCTGGCTTCCACCAACGGCAAGCACCTAAATGATGCTTCCAGTTCTATGTAAAGGATGCCTGCTGGAAAATGCAGCAGGCACAAACCCTCGAGCAGTCCTCGAGAACTGCTTCGTGGCCTTGACGCAGCGACGCGTAGCGCGCTGTATCTTCCCAAATGGACGCTTCATCTTTTCAGTCCAACCACGACAGTGCGGTTGTTGAGGGGCGTTGGAGGATGGGACCCAGTCCTCGTCATGCTATGCGAGGTCCGCAGAGGTGTCGTCTTCGGTCTCGGTCTCGTCCGCTTCCTGGTTGGTGCAGCTCCGCGTGAGTGAGGGACTGCGAATATGTTCGCCGTCTCTTCGGCTTCTTGCTTGACTGTCGGTAGGGGCACACATGGTAGCGCCACCCCCTCAACCTCATCGTCGTTTGTGCCCTTTTCCATGGACATGTAGTTCAGGAAATCGTCGATTTCACGACCAATACGCTCTGGCGTATCCGGAACCGCAAGAATCCTGCGCATTCGCTCTGGGCTATGATGCAGATCAACGCCGTTGACGGCAGCAATGGCAGCGGCAGAGTCGTTGTCAGCGTCACCTAGACGCAAACCTGAGCGCACCTGCTCAGACGGCACAACGGGCAGGCTGACGATGCGCCGTCCGTCCCGCGCAATTCCATCTGAGATATTGCGGGAACGCTTATTTGCAGGCCCAATGCTGACAACCGAGCAGCCGCGCATGGTGCTTGCGCAGACGTCGCAGCCCTCTTCGCACTTGTGGGCCTCGATCTCAAGGTCAAGAGCATCCATGAGCCGTGAGTAGTCGTCACGCGCACTCATGGGGCGGTTCGTGTTGTAGGAAGAGTTGGAGGTCACCGAAGTGCCATTTGAAAAGACGGAACTATGAAACGACGTCTTCTTCAACGTATCTTTTGATGCAGTAGTGTGCACACGAGGGGCCGCGTTTGGTAGTTCGGACGGCGAGATCTCAACAGGTGACGATTCGACGACCGGTTCTCGAAGCACATTATCGAACATCTAGTCAATCAGCATTGTGTTTTAGTAAGAACAGATCTGAAATACGTGCCTCCATTCGACGATGTGCACCTTCGGCCACTCGGTCAAGACGGCCATGCTCCATCCAGGGAGCAACAACACTGTTGAAGCTGCTGTCGTAATCCTGTAAGTTGAATTTAGCGATGACACTAGCAGCGAAAGTTGATAGAAACTTACATATAAGACCTCGTTCTCAGGTACTATCTGAGTTGGTGGTGTCTGCAACGGGAGAATGTCCAACTCCGGCACGAACCGCACGACTTGGGCCTCGTAAAGGTGAGGGTCCTCGTCACCCTCCTCTAGAAGCCCGGAAACGTCAAGCTCAATACCGAGGACGGGAGTGTCAACGACGTTCTCATCAACGCTGCTGCTGGCCTCGAACTCCGACTCGTCCCCGTCAACGATAACCGAGTTAGTCTGTACAATGTTAGCAAAATTCTCGGTGCTCAAGTCGGCATACTCACAGTGTCGTCTCCTACCGCAACCTCTCTCCCAAACTCATCCTCGTAAGCGTACACCACGCTCCTCAAGCCCGAGCTCCCCAACACCATATCGACACCTGTCTCCGCCTTCCTCTCATGCCACGCACGAAAGTACCCAGTATCCCCCCCCCACCAGAATGCACAATCTTGAATCGTCGATTGAGCATGTCGACTGCCTCGTCCGCTGAGCGACCCACGACACGGTCATCTTGCGTGGCACATGGGGTATGACCTGTGAAGTACGGGTCATAACATGGACCCCGTCCGAAGCTGGAGGTTGTTGGTGACGGACAAGGGGGCGGAGACGAGGAAAGGGAAGGCGGTGATGATGGGGGAGAAGCGTCGTCAGCGCGGGCGATCAGGGACGCGAGGGACTCGCTGCCGGAGTGGCATCGGAGGCCGGACTTCTGGGAAGGAGAGCGGGGGGCGGGGATGTCTATCGCCTGGGGTGGCGATATGGAGGGAAAGTGTTGTGCGTTGGGGGGTGTTATCGGTGACACCCCACTTTGAACGTCTTGCTCTCCTTCGGCGAGAGTGGGCAGCTTAAGCTCGATGCTCTTGCAAATACCCTCGATGCCATCCTCGGAGTTGGAGTCGGAATCGCAAACGACAAAACCGCTCAGGTCTGCACGTTCGATGATGCCAGCGAGAGACAGGGTTGCCTCACTGCGCCTTAGGCGCGCTTTCCGGGAGGTCGCTTGGCTTGCAGGATTGCCAGCTTCCTTCTCATCCACCTCCTCAATCGTAGGCAAAATGGTGAGACCACCGACTGAGCTGTTTGTGACATCAAAAGACCGAGTCACAGATGCAACGGTGTCGCAGTGAAAGGCAGAGATGTCACCTTCGTCTTCATCCTCGCCGTTGATATAGGTCTCCATGTCCAGTTTTGTAGCCGAATCTAGTGAGTCCGGCTCCTGATCCTGAGTATCCTTCTGCTGAAGGAAGAACACCGTCTTGGTACCGGTGGGCTCAATCCACTCGTGCCCAACCTTCTCCGCAGCCTTGTACTGGTCCATGAGGTAGCCTTGTATGTCCTCTATTGCGGAGCGGCTCATGGTGGCCAAGGCGCGGGCATCGCCGTTTACGGGTGTCTGTGTAGGTTGCTCGGCAAGGTATCCGCCGTCGGCCCGGTACATAAGGTCAGTGGAGCAACGATCGTAGGCAGAGCTTTCGGTATCTGCTTTTGAGACGGGAGATTCTCGAGGCTCTGGCTGTCGGACGACGTGGTTGTTGGTTATCCCGGACATCTTCCCCGGACTCGAAGCCATCGGGAAAGTCTTCTTTGGCGACCGGGAAGGAGAAGCAGGACTCTCAGTCGAGCCATATCGACAGTGATGATATATATCGATGATATAAAGAGGTATTGTTACAAAGAGCGCGGATGTGGTGAGATGATGGAGCCTGCGAGAGAAGTCCGGGGTGGTAGCAGACGAAAAGTGATCGATGAGTAGGTGGCAGTCTTATACCAGCCGGAACGGTATATACATATAGGGAGATCGTGCTGCTTCGGTCCGTGCCTGGATAGTGCTCGCGGTCCTGCCTCCCCGTTGCTACAGTGAGCGTTGAACTCCCTAGGCGCCTCATGTAAGAATAAATCACTACAGCAACGGTGGTCTTTTTTATCATCCCATCTCTTATAGGGTCAGGTGACCAACTCGTTGTGGGGCCAGGTGTGCGCATTTCGCTGTCTGAAGTGAGCAATAGTGCTACTCGCCAATACTTCAGGAGCCAATCTTGAGAAAACATTATGTGATTGGTACGACGGCTTGCTAGGAAAAAAAGCACACAGGTTATCAAAGCTTTGCTTTGAGATTGCAAAGCGAGTAGAAAGAGTGTAGGGAAAGATGACCAGGAAAAAGGGAGAAAAAGGTGGGATGTCAGAGGGAAAGATGACTAGGAAAAAGAGAAAAGAAAGGAGGGATCTCAAAAAATGCAGAAAGATAAAGAGTGCGTCAGAAGCGCTGCTGTGGGTTGAGCAGTATATCCTACAACGAGGAGCGAATCCCGGGGTTGGATGTCGCCTCTGGTGTGCGAATAAGCAAGCCATCGCTATATACAGGTCGATTGCTGACTTTTACTGACCAGCACTCTTCCGATGCATCACCGTGGCCGCCGCCTTGTTCCACATTAGTACATCGTTCTCGAATCCTTTCTCGCTTAGGACAACTCACCTGATGATTCGGGAAAATTAAGCTGTCAGCAAGAACAACATTCTCCCTCCTTCCTGCGGCGAAAACTACAACCTCGGCCACATCCTCGGGCGTCAACGGTTCCACGCCCTCGTACACCTTCTTCGCCTTCTCTCTATCGCCTCCAAATCTCACTACACTAAATTCCGTCTCGACTTGCCCAGGGTCAACCTCAATAACACGAATCCGGGTGGCGATGAGCTCGCGACGCATGGCGTCGGTAAAGGAGCGTACGGCGGCTTTGGAGGCGCAGTAGATGCTGCCGCCCTGATACGCTTCGCGGCCGGCGATACTGCCGATGTTGATTATGTCACCGGAAGGGGGGTCGCGGGCTTTGAAAACGGGAAGGATGGCTTGGGTCATGTTTATTAAGCCGGTGACATTTGTGGAGAACATTGTGTCAATGTCGGCAGCGGAAATGTCTGGGGCTTGGGCTACGCCTTTAACGAGACCACTTTGAGAGGGTTAGCGGTATAATGGTAGGGTTGGGGAAGCTGGCTGGACCTACGCGTTGTTGACTAGCACGTCGATGTCCTTGAACTCTGGTGGTAGGTTGCCTACAAAATCATCGACTTCTTTGGGCTTGCTGACATCGAGCTTTACGGGCAGAACTTTTACACCCTTTGCAAACCCCTCAATCTCCTTTGCTAGCTCTTTCAGTGAGTCTTCTCTACGTGCAGTCAGGACGAGCTTTAGGTCATCTGGCTGTGTCCGTGCAAACTCGATGGCTGTAGATTTGCCAATGCCGGACGAAGCACCGGTGATGACAATCGTCTTCCCCTTTAGGCGTTCGCCCATCTTCGTCGACATGTTTGCTACGTGTGGGTGAAGGAAGCTGGATAGCTGGCTACTCGCGGGTACGATGCGGGGGCGGAATGGAGCTTTGAGGGAGGCGGTAGCGGTGCGGAAGAGGTGTTGGGGTCGCGGGAGGACAGGCATGTACGTCGCAATGCTTTCTAATACAGCAATTGGAGACTTACAGTGCGTGGGGGAGAATATTAGGGGATTGGAGAGAAACTGCCAGTTGGCGTGAGGTCTGCCTTATCGCCATAGGTGGTAACTCCGAGGCAGTACGAGTCAGGCACACTGCATGGAGGGGTAAGCACGACAATGTGGGGAACTCCAGTGTCACAGTGTCACAAAATATACATGGCGCTTGAGCCGCATCGCAATGATCGTGAACATTATTTGATTCATGCTTCAGCCATATCCAAATTTAGTCGTGGGAGACATTCTATAGTCAATCCCAGACCATTATGCCCCTGCCTTCAACTCCAAGCACACGCATCTGTGTGCGGGGTATCGATATCGAAATATTTATTTGCCCTTCTTCTTAAGCTGAGCCTCATCCTCTTCCCTCAGCTCCTGATCGATCTTGGCGCCCTTTGAGGGCTCGTTGCCGTGGGCGCGCGCAGGTAGCGTGGCGTCCTTCTCGCGCTGCTTATCCTCGAGCGACTTGTCCTCGCCCTCCTTCTCGCGCTTCTCTTCGCGCGCGAGCTTGTTGGCAATTGTTCGCTCATCCTCTGCTCATGGTTGTTAGTAAGTGTTGCGAAGCTCCATGTGGGTATGGCGGGATTGGTAGGTGATGCGACGACTTCAGACGCGAAGGAAGAATGGAGCATGGTGGGAACGTACTGGAGTCTTGTGCCATGTGAGAGTTATCCTGGCCCTCGTGGAATCGGTTCTCCCTCTTTGCCTCCTCGATCTTGGAGTCGGGCACGGTGCGCTGGTCATCAGCCTGGTAGACGCTGTGGTCGCCGACGTTGGAAGTCATGTTGGGTATGTGTTTTGTGAAGTGTACAAGAGTTGTGATGTATTGGATAGTTGATCTTTATGTTTCAGGTGAGAAAACGGCAATTGTTCGTGTAATGTTGGATGGGTATCTTCTTTCCCCTCCTTATGAAGGCTCTGATGTATGTTTGCGCACAGACAAATAACGATGACGTAGGTAGTAGCGTATGACTTCATGGTGGGGAATAGGCACCATATTTTGGGCAGCAAAACACGATGCGACTGATGACATACATAAGGCCGACATTGTGCCTGGATTCATTCGACCTGTGATATTACGATGGTAAAACTACCCATTTTGAGCGGCGCCGATGCTGGGCAGAGTATGCAAGAATCGCGGACAACTCCTCTTCCCCGACCACCCTCCACCAGCGCAAGAGCATCCCCCGGGTTAAATTGACTTTGGTAGACTTGGAAGCCGTCTGATTCTAATGACTCCTGGGATAGCACTTGGGAGACTGATGGAGCGCTTCATTGTTGATATGCATGGCTCATACGAGATAATATAATCATGGAGAACTGCAGATAACAAAGCAGTGAAAGCAAGCTGGCAATATACATGAAGTCGATAGCTGAGACCGATGAGGATGGGCTGGATGAACGCACGTTGGTTGTGGGTGGGTGCTGGTGAATGATGACCATCTCGGCTCGACTTGCCCACAAATGATCGCCCCGGGTCCGAGTAACTTCGCCCTCACAAACCACGTCCAAATCTACGTGCACACGCGACTATTCACCCAACTCACCCTTTTCGCGCGACTTAACCGCGTCAAACCATTCTCTGGACACCTGCTTGTACCTAGCCATCTTTGAAAACAGCCTTTCAAAAGCAAACCATCTCTCAGGTCCTCCTTGCGCATTCACCCTGAGCGGCTGCTCCTTCCTTCATCACCAAGATGCCGTACAATAATACGCCGATTGCACCGAACAAGGAGATCACAGGCCATGTGTCACTTCCGCGTATGTAAAAAAACTTTGGTTCTGTGCAGTCTGCGCCTGGCTTCAGACGATTTCCTCTCTTCTCATGTTGGCAGTCGTCGACGAATATCGCGACTTACAAGTTACATTCCACCTCTATGCACATTACCACAACCATCCCTTCCGCTTCCACGCTCCAACACATCTTCCTCTCTCCACACATACGATGTCCCCAGTCCCCAGCATCCCTCGTCCGTACCTCTCCTCCCCACCTCCCAATGCCACCCAAACCCCCCCACTAACCCCATCCCACCCCCCAGTGGCCCGCGTACAAAAAATCATCCAATCCGACCCCGAGCGACTCACAACCTCCAAAAACGCCGCCTTCGCCATCGCCCTCGCAACAGAAATGTTCATCCAACACCTAGCCATCACAACGCACAACGTCGTCAAAACAGAACGCAAACCGCGCCGCAACATCCAATACCGCGACGTCAGCGCCGCAGTCGCCAAAACAGATAACCTCGAGTTCCTCGTCGATGTTGCGCCCAAGACGGCGACGTGGGGCAGCGTGCGCAAGAGGGTGGAGGCGGCTTCCAAGGGGAAGGAGGCGGAGAAGGGGCAGATGACGTTGGATGGTGGCGTGGATAAGGAGATGGAGAAGGGGGATGGGAAGGAGGTGACGCCGGCTACGACTGTTGAGGCTACGTCCGATGCTATGGATGTTGATGGTGAGGAGACGGAGCGCGTGGAGGATAGTGAGCCGGAGGTGGATGCTGCTGCCGCTATGCAGATTGAGATGGAGATGCGTGGGCCGCCGCGGCAAGCTACGGCTAGTGCGAGTGCGAGTCCTGAGGTGAAGCGGTCGTCGGGGTTTACGGCAATTAATGGTGCTAAGTAAACCCACGGCGTCGCGGGTTGGGTATCTGGCGGTAGGCGCTTCTATGGTCTTGCATTGCGTGTGGCGTTTGGAATGATGGCTATACGTATCATGGGTAATGGCGCTGGGATTGTCGGTATTTTGAAAAAATACATATGTTCAATATGAAAGCAAGTAAATCTCATTCTCTATAGATGGGCCAATATCGCTACGCTTTTCGAGTAGCCACCATATCTAACAAAAACCCCCACACACATATCCCCCAATTCCTCTTCTACACCCCAAATCCATCACCAAACCCCAATCCATCACGCCTCCAAATCCCAAACCTGCACACACCCATCCCACCCCTCCCCACAATCCACACCCTCCAACACCCGAACCGTATCCTCCCACGGAACCCCAAACCTCCCACTATTAACCCTACACATCCTCCACTCCCTCACCCCATCCCCATCCCCATCCCCCATCCCAGCATTAACACCCCCAACCCTCTCCACCAACATCCGAACCGCCGAGCGCGTACTCCTCAACACCATCTGCACGCCATCCCTCTGTCTTCCATACCCCATACTCGTAAACAGGCACCCAATCCAGTGCTGCTTATCGCCATCCATCGGCGGGATTAGTAACGCGGTGCCGCGCAAGGCGTGGCCGGGGTGGGATAAGCAGAAGGTGCGGTGGGCGCGGAAGGCGTGTGGGTAGCGCTTTTTGAAGGCGAGGGCTATGCCGGTGCCCCAGATGCCGTGTGTGTTGCAGGCGTGGATTAGGAGCGTGGAGCGTGGGGCGTGGAAGATGGAGCCCGTGTGGTAGATTAGGTGGATGGGTGTTTGGGGGCTGGTGAAGGAGGGTTGGTTGGGGAGTGGTGGTGTTTGGGAGCGAGGTTGAGTGTGTTGCTTCTTTTTCGGTGGTGTAGGGGGAGGGGAAGAAGGTGGGAGAGGACGTTTGCGAGTACTTTTGCGCTTGTTGACGACTTGGGCTGGGTTGGAGGGAGGGGTTTTTGGCAGGTTTGAGGTGGCTGTGTCGGTTGGATCTTGTTTGTTTTTGGCTTTGGGGGGGTTTTGGTTGGTGGGTGGTACGAGGGGTGTTTTGGTGCGCGTCCGATGAAAAGAAGAAGGCATGATGGTCGTGGATGGGTTGAAGATTTGGATAGGTGGCTGTGGTGGTACAGAACAAGGGAACCCTGGGAACGCTGGAAAGAGGACCAGGTGTTTTGTCGAGATTGTGGAGTGGGAAGGATGGAGGAAAGTAAAGGTAGATGTTGGGTAACAGATAGAAGTTGAGCAGTCGCTGCCAGGAGCCGTAGTTTCAGACAGCACCAGTTCAAGTTTACCAGACAGCGCGACTCACTTACCCACGCTTCTTACCTGGTATATAGTAGTTACAGTCTCAAGCATGTGAGCTACAGAAGAATGCAGTCATCGGGCTCAAGGAATACCTAGCCATGGCAACAACCCGTATTTACTTACCGTAACAGCAAGAACAGTCAGTGCAAACTCGCTCTTTCCACATGTTCATGAGGTTCAAGGGGCGTTCAAACGGTTACCAGAAACGCTCCCAATGTATATCGCGGTGATGTTCCTCCGATGACGCTCCCACCAAGCACTCCCCAAACCAACCAATCACATCCCACCTGACATAACGAACACCCGCCAACCCGCCAAAACTTCAACATCCGATCCGCACCCCAAGCTCCTGCATCATCACCTCACCTGCGCACCAACCCCCCACCGCACCCACGATGCCCGCCCTCGCCAACACAACCCGTGCCCTCGCACGCTCATGGACCGCCCACCCGCTGCCCGTCGCGCGGGCCGGCTGCACCGCCATCCAGTCACGCTGCGCCTCGGCATCTTCGTTCGACAGCCCCTTCAAGGGCAGCCCCGATTCAACCAAGATCCCATCCTTCGCCGCGTACAGGAACAAGGGGGGTGAGACGGGGCCCAAGATGTTTCAGTACTTTATGGTGGGGAGTATGGGCGCGCTGACTGCGCTTGGGGCGAAGGCGACTGTTCAGGGTACGTCCGCCGTCTCGCGATAGCTTCGGGGAGAGTCACAAGAAACTGGGGCAGGCGGGCTGTAGTAATTTTACAGCTTTGGGGGTGCAATTGGCTGTTTTGGGGATGATATCGGGGTTGGGCAAGCACATGGCTAACGTGTTTGCGCTGCAGACTTCTTGGTCAACATGTCCGCGTCCGCCGACGTTTTGGCTCAGGCCAAGGTGGAAATCGATCTCGCTGCTATTCCTGAGGGCAAGAATGTACGTCTCCACCCCCGCGGACGTGTGTCGGGGCAAAGGAAGCTGATGAGAACAGGTCATTATCAAGTGGCGAGGCAAGCCCGTCTTCATCCGACACCGCACCGAGGGCGAGATTAAGGAGGCCGACGACACAAAGTGGGAGGCTCTCCGTGATCCCCAGCCCGACTCGGAGCGTGTCAAGAAGCCTGAGTGGTTGATCATGTTGGGTGCGTGACCGCATTATCCCACACCATATATTTCCAGATTGAGGACTAACAAGACTAGGTGTCTGCACTCATCTCGGATGCGTGCCCATTGGCGAGGCTGGTGACTTCGGAGGCTGGTTCTGCCCCTGCCACGGTTCCCACTACGACATCTCGGGTCGCATAAGAAAGGGACCTGCGCCGCTCAACCTCGAGGTTCCGGCGTACGATTTCCCTGAAGACGGCAAGGTTGTCATCGGTTAAGCGCATAGAATTCAGAGAGGTCGGACAAGGCAGCAAGTCAGTCGGGCGGGCGTGTCAATAGGAGCGAGCATTACCATTTCCTAGTCTTGGTTTTTCCCGTTGATAAGAGTCAGATTCAACTTGTGCTTTCGCAAATGTAACACCAGTTAGAATCCCCCCATTTCAATCCTTTTGACTCTTTATTCATTGTGACACGGCGAAACTACCTTTATTGCCCATTCAAGAAGCTCTTCACACCCTCCACAGCCGCCTCAAACTTGTTCGCCTCAATCAAAACCAAATGCCCCTTTGGCTTAACACCCAATTCTTGAAACGCACGTTTACTATCACTCGCGCCCTCATCCACAGGCGTGTCATACTCAAACGTAGCCGACCCCACACCATATTTCCTCAGAACCTCATCCTCGGGATGGAAATAAAACGTCTCCTCATCTGCCTCCTTTTTATTTTTCTTCTTACTCGGCGGCGCATCGTTTGACGGTAGTTGCGACTGTATTTCTGAATAGCATTTCGATAGGACGAGATAGTGTGTGAATGCGTAGGGTTCTTTTTCTTGTAGCGCCCATTGGATTTCTTCGAGCAGCATCGTGTACATTGGCGGCACGATTTCGTGGGGCATGTTGATGAAGCGTTCGGTTAGTATGAGGCCGATTTGCTGGGTCGGTAGCAGGGGGGCTAGCGTGGGGTATTTGCGGGAGAGGTACGTGGTTAGGTCGCGGATTACGGGTTTGTCCTGCCGAGCTGTTGGTTAGCATGGCGCGAGAGGAAGGGGGATGGGAACGGGCTTTGTGTGTTTCCAAGTTTAGTACCGTAAGGAAGGCGTAGGGGTCTGTTTCGTTGCCGTCGACTTTGACGGTGCTTCCGAGAAGTGGTTGCGAGAGTATGATGTCGGCGAGTTGAGAGAGGTCGAAGAGTTGAGCGTCTACGTCTAGTAGTTGTCGAAGTAGGGTCTTGAGGCCGTGGAAGTCGACTGCGGGTTGGGGGTCGAACCATTCGAAGTCGACGTTCACCATGTCCATGTCCTAGGCTTTATGTGAGTTGAGGCGCATTGGGCGAGGGACGGGAGAGGTGGCATGTTGTGTACCTCGTCGCTGCCGGAATCGTCGTCATCGGCCTGTTTGCCCTTTTCGGATGCATCGGGGAGATCTTCAGGGTCTCTTTCTGATTTCCGTTTCGCCATTGTGTAGATTTGTGGTTGGTAGCTAGCTGGGATCGTTGGTGAGGTCAGTGGAGAAACGCGGTCGCGATGCGGAAATGTTATCGATAAAGGAAATTTTGGGCCCCGCTAAAATTTGCGAGCAGTCAGTCATGTCATGTAGGTAACCCCTCCCAACTATTATCATTCTCCAGATATACCCCTCCTCTTCTTTTCTTCACTCTTTCAACAACCCAAATTCACCATGGCGACCGATAACTCTGACCCAATTCCTCCCCACAAGACTTTCGATACCATCCTCGTCCTCGACTTCGGTTCCCAGTACACACATCTGATTACACGACGACTCCGCGAACTCAATGTCTACTCGGAGATGCTGCCATGCACCACCAAGCTCGCCGACTTACCGTTCACACCCAAGGGCGTCATTCTCTCTGGCGGCCCCTACTCCGTATACGAGGAAGGCGCACCCCACGTCGACCACGCCGTGTTCGATCTCGGTGTCCCGGTGCTAGGAATATGTTACGGCCTGCAAGAGATGGCCTGGCATTTTGGCAAGAATGCTGGTGTAGCCGCGGGCGAGAGGCGTGAATACGGCCACGCGAATTTGAAGGTGGAGAGTCACGGGGGGCACATGGACCAGCTGTTCCAGGACCTGGGCAGCGAGATGGAGGTGTGGATGAGTCACGGTGACAAACTGAGCCATATGCCCCAGGACTTCATCACCGTTGCGACGACGACGAATGCGCCGTTTGCGGGTATTGCGCATAAGGAGAGCAAGTACTATGGCATTCAGTTTCATCCCGAGGTTACACATACGCCCAAGGGGAAGATTGTGTTGAAGAACTTTGCGGTTGATATTTGTCAGGCGAAGACGGACTGGACGATGGGCAAGTTTGTGGACCAGGAGATTACGCGTATCAGGAAATTGGTCGGTGATCAGGGACAGGTCATTGGGGCTGTCAGTGGCGGAGTCGATTCGACGGTTGCTGCTAAGTTGATGAAGGAG
This sequence comes from Decorospora gaudefroyi, assembly GCA_010015605.1. NCBI lineage: Eukaryota > Fungi > Ascomycota > Dothideomycetes > Pleosporales > Pleosporaceae > Decorospora > Decorospora gaudefroyi. The sequence goes on from ML975327.1 coordinate 15,222, forward strand.
GCTATCGGTGATCGCTTCCATGCTGTCATGGTCGACAATGGTGTCTTGCGACTCGACGAGGCGGTACAGGTCAAGAAGACGCTGGATGAGGGTCTGGGCATCAACCTGACAGTCATCGACGCATCGGATCTCTTCCTCGACCGCCTGAAAGGCATAACCGACAACCCGGAGCAAAAGCGCAAAGTCATCGGCAACACCTTCATCGAAGTCTTCCAAAAGGAAGCCGAGAGGATCAAAGCAGCAGCCCATGAATCCACAAACGCAGGCGAGATTGAGTGGCTACTCCAAGGCACCCTCTACCCCGACGTTATTGAATCGCTCTCCTTCAAGGGTCCATCGCAGACAATCAAAACGCACCACAATGTCGGTGGTCTCCCAAAAGACATGAAACTCAAAGTCATCGAACCCCTCCGTGAGCTTTTCAAAGACGAAGTCCGTGAACTCGGTAAGGAACTTGGAATCCCGGAAGACCTCGTCTGGCGCCACCCTTTCCCTGGCCCTGGAATTGCTATCCGCATCCTCGGCGAGGTTACGCGCGAACAGGTGCGTATCGCGCGCGAGGCCGACAACATCTTCATCGAAGAGATCCGGGCTGCGGGCCTGTACAAGAAGATCAGCCAGGCTTTTGCGGCGCTCCTGCCGGTCAAGGCGGTGGGTGTTATGGGGGACAAGCGGGTGCACGATCAAGTTATTGCGCTCAGGGCAGTGGAGACGAGCGATTTTATGACGGCGGATTGGTATCCGTTTGATGGAGAGTTTCTGAAGAGGGTCAGTAGGAGGATTGTGAATGAGGTTAATGGGGTTTGTCGCGTGGTTTATGATAGTAAGTCTTCCTGGATTATTCGGATTAACGGATTGCTAACTTTTGGAACAGTTACGAGCAAGCCGCCGGGCACGATTGAGATGGAGTAGACATACGATGCATGTGGGGGTTTGTGTTGGTGGGGCTTAGGAGCGTGTGGGCATGCAGGGAGGGAATGGGGAACAGATACGAAGAAATGATAGATGATAGACGATAGACGCTTTGATGATACCCGCTTGAGTACGATGAAGTAGCCGAAATACGATACTTTTACTATGATGAAGTGCTGTCGGAGTGCTGCGTGCGTATGATAGTGACAGTGATGTTGGACTGCGTTTAGATCTTTTTAAACTTTGGGAACATGTTCTAATTGGTCTTGAAATTGTCTTGTGGATTGTACGGCTGTTTTAAATATGGTGTTGTTGCGCTTTGAATTTATTTCTGTTGTGGTTGGGTGGTTTAGGTTGAAAATATTAACATCCCACCATGATCCGTGAGAGTAACGCCACAACGGCTGCACCTGCACAAAAGAAAAGAAAAGAAAATTTCCCAGTACTGATAATTGTACATGTAAAAGTAAGCACAGTTTCTTTGTTTTAGTATACTTGACGTTCCCTCTAACATGCAAATAGTGGACAGCCACAAATTGTGGCGGTGCATCACCGGACTTCCGAGACGTTGGAGCTCAACCTGGACCCTTGCATACCCAGCACCCAGGTACGTATCCCAACCACTTCCAACAACAAGTGCCTGGATCTCCTCGCTCTCTCTCTAGAAAGCGCAAAGGCAATACTAACGATGCGATGAACCGCTCCTCGTCCTCGGGCTCGCGCGCCCGGCAAGCATCGCAACCACGGGCCTCACAACCAGCATCGACACATGCGCGAACAACCTCGCAACCCCGGCCAGGGCACACACGCCGCCAGTCATCACGCTCCACATCCTTTGCACCCTCTCTCCGGCGGCGTGCAACAGCGCACTCGATACATTCCCTGAACATAGACGATGAAGACCCAGAGTCAGCGAACACGACCAACGCCGACGCCGCCATCGTCGAAGAGATCGCAGAAATAAAACGCTACGAAGACTTTACCACCATAGACTGGGTTCAAGACGCCGCCCGCGAGCAACTCCGACGAAAATCACGCAGGCGCGAAAGAGCTAGCATCGGCAACCAGGGCAGGAACATCTTCCTCGGTCGCGGTCGGGGGCGATGGAGACGCAAGATCGCAGAAGCATACGATGCAGGCCAGGCGTGGATAGTAGTCACGCTTGTAGGCGCCGCGATTGGGCTAAACGCCGGATTCCTCAACATTGTAACCGAATGGCTCAGCGACATCAAGCTAGGACACTGCACCACCGCATTCTACCTGAACGAGAGCTTCTGTTGCTGGGGCGCCGAGAGCGGGTGTCCTGAATGGAAAACGTGGAGCAGTTTCTGGCCCGCCAATTACCTCTTCTACATCCTCTTCGCCGCCCTTTTTTCCTTCACGGCCGCACGACTGGTAAAAAGTTTTGCGCCGTATGCGGCTGGTAGTGGCATTTCGGAAATGAAATGTATCATTGCTGGTTTCGTTATGAAGGGTTTTCTTGGCTTTACTACGCTCTTCATCAAGAGCATTGGGTTGCCGCTTGCGATTGCTTCTGGGCTTTCGGTTGGCAAAGAGGGGCCGAGTGTGCATTATGCGGTTTGTACGGGCAATGTTGTTAGCAGGTTCTTTGACAAGTATCGTCGGAATGCGGCCAAGACGCGGGAGATATTGAGTGCGAGTGCGGCGGCCGGGGTGGGTGTGGCGTTTGGGAGTCCGATTGGGGGTGTGTTGTTTAGTTTGGAGGAGATGAGTAATAATTTTCCGTTGAAGACGCTTTGGAGGAGTTATTTTTGTGCCCTGGTTGCTACGGCTGTTCTTGCTGTAAGTCTTCCCATATCCCTCCCTACTATGAGAGACTGGTGGAACTAACGGAGTCGGTGATGAACAGGCAATGAACCCTTTCCGTACCGGCCAGCTCGTCATGTTCAACGTCTCCTACGACCGCTCATGGCACTTCTTCGAAATCACTTTCTACCTCCTTATCGGCGTCTTTGGTGGCCTCTACGGCGCGCTCGTCATCAAATGGAACCTCAAAATGCAGGTCTTTCGCAAGAAGTACCTCTCCGCCTACCCCATCACCGAGGCCGTCACGCTCGCCGTGCTCACAGCAGTTATTTGCTACCCGAATATGTTCCTGCGCATCGATATGACCGAGAGCATGGAAATTCTCTTCCAAGAATGCGAGGGCGACAAAGGGTATGATCGCCTCTGCGATGTGGAGTACCGCTGGCACAACGTCTGGACCCTCACTATCGCAACCATCATCCGCACCCTCCTCGTCATTATATCCTTCGGCTGCAAAGTCCCAGCCGGTATCTTCGTGCCCAGCATGGCCATCGGCGCCGCCTTCGGCCGCACAATCGGTATTCTCGTGCAAGCCCTCCACGAAACCTTCCCTACCTCACCGTTCTTCTCCGCCTGCGCACCAGACGGGCCCTGCATCACCCCGGGCACCTACGCCTTCCTTGGCGCCGCCGCCGCATTATCAGGCATAATGCACATTACTGTCTCGGTCGTAGTCATCATGTTCGAAATCACAGGCGCACTGACCTACATCCTACCCACCATGATCGTCGTCGGCGTCACGAAAGCAGTGTCGGAACGTTTTGGCCACGGCGGCATTGCGGACCGCATGATCTACCTCAACGGATACCCGTTTCTGGACAGCAAAGTTGAGCATTCATTTGGGGTGCCCGTTAGCCAGGTCATGTGCACCAAAGTAGTGTGTTTATCCGCACAAGGCATGGACTTGCGTGAGATCGAGCGTGTCATGGGCGAGAACCGATACCAGGGGTTCCCCATTGTAGACGCAGGCAATCAGAGAGTCCTGGTTGGATACATTGGACGGACTGAATTGCGCTATGCGATTGAGAGGGCTAAGACGGAACACTCGGGGTCTGGCAAGGCGAAATGCTTCTTTACGTCGCCGCCGTCTGCTACGGCTTCGGGGAACTCCATGTCTACTGCTAGTACGACGTCGGCGCAGGCGACACTGGACTTTACGCGCTTTGTCGATCCGACGCCGTTGGCGGTGCATCCGCGGCTGCCGCTCGAGACGGTTATGGAGGTTTTTGGCAAGATGGGGCCTAGGGTTATTTTGATCGAGTATCGTGGACGGTTGGCTGGCTTGGTTACTGTTAAGGATTGTTTGAGGTATCAGTTCAAGGTGGAGGCTGGGCATGGTGGCGGTAGTGGAGGAGGTGGAGGTGGGGCGAACGGTGGGGTGAATGAGGAGGGCATGGAGAGAGTGGCTGAGTGGGGGCGCAAAGTGATTAATTGGGGGAGGAGGAAGTTGGGCATGACGGAGGTTGGGGAGCTTAGGCTCGTAAGTCCTATGTCAGCTGGGGGTGGTGGTGGTGGTAGTAGTAGTAGGGGGCTGGAAAGGAGCGGAGATGGAGATGGAGAGGACGGTAGGAATGATGTGCCTGATGTGGAGCTGGAGGATAGGAGAGCAGGCAGTAGTTAAGCAACTTTGGCCAAGAAATTAGATGGGCTTGTCACTTGATGAATGATAGGTGTATGTTTTTTTTTTGGTTGTGCCACTAGCATCTACGGCAGTGCACAATTTCCCGTCCTGATAGATTTCGCGAGAACTTTCTGTTCTTCGTCGATGTAAGATGAGTCGAGTGTAGAGGGCAAGTGGAGCCGACGTTATTCCGCTTTCACGTGGCGATGAGCTGTCATCCCGTCGCTTCCGGGGTTGGATGGGTGCGACTGTTGATGCAAAAAGCTCGAGGTAAACAAAAGCAACAAGACTCGCACAAGACGCGTTTTTATAGCGGCTGCAACCACCAAACGCTCCCACGTCTTTGTGTAATCGCTGCAGGTGGTGGACGGCAGAGGACCAATCAGACGGCGATCACTCCGCGCCCCTGCGCATTGCCGCTAGTCAGTACTTCGTAACCGCGTTTTGACCGTGCGCCGTTGCTTCGCGTACACCTGCTAGACAATTATCTAGAGACAACACATCACCACCGCCAGGCGCACCTGCACCCTTCTTACACCGACTAATAAACCCGAACTCCGCCTCTTCCCACCTCACTGGAAGCGCGGAACCACATGTCGCGATCCCAACACACGCGATAAACAAACATCATGGAGGGACCGTTAGTTCCAGGGGCGGCCAACGGCAGCATACGCACATCCAGTCCTTCGCCGCCCTCGATAGACCCCCAGGTCATCGTCGACCACCTGGAAAAGGTGCTTGACATCAGTCTGGGCGCCTCAGAAGGAGACCTGTACGCACCCGGCAGTCTGTTGTCGTCGGCCAAGCTGCAGGACACGCTGCAACGATGCGCCCGCTTTGCTTCCGAGGGGCAGTCGGCCCTGTACATTGTGAAGGAACGGGTGGAAGAGCCCCGTATGGACGGCAGCATGGACGGCGCGAATGGCAGGCACCCTCTTCAGCCGGAAGGAGCGTCCCTACTGACAGAAGTGGCAGGCGTCACCCAGCGCTTTACCTACACCATCTCGAGCGAAATCACCGCCTCTCCTACTTGCGCAGCCTTTGTTGTTATTTCGAAGCGACCGATACCCATAGACCCCGCGATACCCCTTAGCCAGCAGGTCCTTATTCAGACCATGCCTGGCTTTATACTTTCTAATAACGCTTCTTCGCCCGATGGCACCCCTATCGAGTTTCTCCGTTCTCTCATTCACTCCGCGGTCGAGCCCTACTTCGACACCTACACCAAGAGCCAGCGCGATTTGGCGGGGAAGTACAGCAAAGGCGATAATGATGCGAGGACGGGCATTTCCGCGACCAGGAAGAAGATTGCGGAGCTGGCTGTGAGTCTGGGCAATCTGGAGCAGAATATGGAGATTCCTGAGCTAGTTCTGCCTCTGCACCCCGTCATCCAGAGTGCGCTGGACGACGCCAAAAGCAACGGAAATAAGCCTTCGCCGGAGCTCATCCCCGCGGCGATTTTGCAAGACAGCAAGTTCCTCAACGGACTGCAGGCGATCGTCAACGGATGGATCAAGTCGATACAGACCATCACCAAGACGTCCCGAGACCCGTCGACCGGAACAGCCGCGCAAGAGATCAATTTCTGGATATCCATGGAGTCGAGGCTGCAAGATATCGAGACGCAGTTGGGCAGCCCTGGTGTCAGGCTGACCTTGGATGTCCTGAAGAATGCAAAGCGTTTCCAGGCCACGGTCAGCTTTAGCGCGGATACTGGATTGAAGGAGACTACGGATCTAGTGCAGAAGTACAACCAGCTCATGCGCGAGTTCCCACTCGACCACCTCCTATCGGCTACTTCGCTACAAGCAGTCCAGGAAGCGATTCAATCCATATTCAGTCACATGAACAAGAAGCTCCGCATCTGTCCCTACCCAGTCCGTCGAGCGCTTCCTCTCGTCGAGGCCATTTCCAGCGATCTCGATGAAAAGTTGCATAACCTGCTGCACGGCAAGACACTCATGCACATGGACTATCCCGAGTTCCAAGTCATCATGGCTGTTGCTGAGAGCATCTGGCGGACTTGGGAGGAGAACGTCAAGGACTTCACCAATGTCGCTCGCGAGGTTACTAGGCGCAGGAACGAGAAATTTATTCCGATCAAGATCGTACCGAATCACAAGGAGACGGAAGAACGCATTCGATACATCACGACATTCCGCATGAACCACGAGCAGCTTCAGCGAACTATTGTTAATGTCTTGGGCTCTCAGTCTTCTTTGTCTGATGGCTCAACAGGGAAGGAGGCGGTCATTATCGAGGAGATCGGGGACGTTGATGCTGTTAAGGAGGTCAAGGAAGCCTACGATGTGCTGAAAGACGTGGACGTTCTGAATGTGAAACCCGACGGCACGCGGGAATTCGAGCAAGCAGAGCAGAAGTACAACGAGCGCACCTCGCGTGTCGAGAACTCCATCATCGCCCGGCTGAGGGACCGTCTCGGTACGGCCAAGACCGCTAGCGAGATGTTCCGCGTCTTCTCCAAATTCAACCCCCTATTCGTGCGACCGAAGATCCGGGGCGCCATCTCCGAGTATCAGACGCAGCTCATTGAGAATGTCAAGCAGGACATCTTGGCTCTTCATGAGCGCTTCAAACGACAATACGGCAACTCGGAAGCGCATGCGATGGCGCAGCTTCGCGACTTCCCTCCTGTATCCGGCGCCGTCATTTGGGCTCGCCAGATCGAAACCCAGCTTGAGAGCTACATGGGCAAGGTTGAAGACATCCTCGGTAAAGACTGGGCGCTGCACGCTGAAGGCCAGAAGCTTCAAGCCGAGAGCAGCATGTTCAAGAAGAAGCTCGATACGCGACCCATCTTTGAGTCGTGGCTTACCGAGGTAGCTAGGAGGAAGCTTTCGATATCAGGACGTCTCTTCCTCGTCAGCAGAAACCGCGCAGCAGGCAATATCCTGGAGTTGAATGTCAACTTCGATGCACAAGTCATTGCACTCTTCAAGGAGGTCCGGAACCTGACATGGCGTGGCTACCAGGTTCCCCACGGCATCAACAATATCTCCAAGGAGGCCAAGCGAGTCTACCCCTACGCAGTCAGTCTCATGGAGAGTGTTCGCACCTACACGCAGACTGTGCGCTCGATCGCGGAGATGAGCGGAGTCGCTCTTCTGCTCAACAACTACGTCAACGATGTCCAGGTGCTCGTTGGCAAAGGCGTTCCTCTCAAGTGGGAATCCTTCGTGCATGCCTATGATCTCCACGTTCGACAAACTGGTTTCCCCGTTGGAGGTGGTAGCGTTCGCAGCGAGAGCAAGCACGTCCAGTTCGTTCGCGATTTTGCTTCTGCCACCTCTCTGCTTCAGTCCAAGGTATCAACACTTGTCAACATTAATGCTGCGGTCGAGAAGGCCCTCAAGAATCTGGAGACGTGCCCATACGCCAGGGACGCCTTCCAACAGAACCTCGAGACAATCCAGAAGTCCATTGATCAGCTGAATCTGGAGAACTACGCCAATCTCGCGTCTTGGGTTTCTGACATGAACGCACGCATTGAGTCCATCCTGCTTGTCCGTCTTAGCCGTGCCATCGCGTTGTGGATAGAGGTCTTCAACAACGTGGACGACGACGACAACGAAGATCGTCGGCCAGTCAGCGAACCTGTCTCGACAGAGTCACCAGAGGTGAAACCGACTCTGGCACGGTTGACGCTCGAAATTACGATGCGGAATCAGGTCATCTATCTCAGCCCGCCTGTGGAATACGCCCGAGCGAGCTGGTTAGAGCAACTTCAGCAGTGGCTTGCCATTATCTGCACCCTCCAGAAGATCAAAGCTTCACGTTACGAGATTCGACTCGCAGCGACTAATGACACCACCGCCAGTCAATTTTCTGACCTGCCGAGCCGATGCACAGAATCGCTCATCGAGGTTTACGGCGCTGTTGAAGGCAAGCTTCGCGATATCTCGTCCTATGTTGACGAGTGGCTTCAGTTCCAGTCTCTCTGGGATCTGCAATCTGATCATGTTTACGACATCCTGGGCGAGGATCTATCCAGGTGGCTACAGCTGCTGCAGGAGATCCGTAAGACTCGCGCTACATTCGACAACTCCGACATCAGTCGCCAGTTTGGTTACGTTACGGTCGACTACGACCAGGTGCAAGTCAAGGTCAACGCCAAATATGACCAATGGCAGCAAGAGATTCTCACCAAGTTTGCGAGCAGGCTTGGCCAGCGCATGAACGATGTCTACGTGCAAGTCGAGAAGGCACGCAAGGATCTCGAAATGCAGACTCTTGAGGCTTCCTCTACCGCTCAGGCTGTCTCGTTCATCACTACGGTCCAACAATGCAAGCGGAAGGTGATGGAGTGGGAACCCGAAATGTCCACTTTTCGCCAAGGACAAGCTACCCTAGCGCGCCAACGATACCAGTTCCCATCGGACTGGTTGCAGATGGAGCAGATGGACCACGAGTGGCAGACGCTGAATGAGGTCCTGGATCGAAAGACCAAGATTGCGAATGACCAAGCGGATGCATTGCGAGCCAAGATCGCCGCGGAAGACAAGGTGGTCAATCAAAAGATCACGGACATCACCGGAGAGTGGGCCGAGGATAAGCCGGTGGCTGGTAATCTTGCGCCTGCTGATGCCTCAGCCATCCTGGCCAAGTTCGACCAGAAGCTCAACCAGTTGCAGAACGAATCCAGCAACATCTCGAAAGCCAAGGAGGCCCTTGGACTGCCACCATCTCCTGAAAACGCACTTGAAACTCTGCTAGAAGAAGTACAAGACTTCAAGTCGGTCTGGTCAGCACTCGGCACCATCTGGGCTAGCATCGACGACCTCCGGGAGGTCCTGTGGACAAGCATACAGCCTCGCAAGCTGCGAAGTAATCTCGACAACCTGCACAAGATGACCAAGGATATGCCTAGCCGGATGCGACAATACCAGGCATTCGAATACGTCCAAACGACGCTCAAGCAGCTGCTCAAAGAGAATGCTGTTTTGGCAGAGTTGCGCTCAGACGCGGTACGAGAGCGTCATTGGGCTAGAATCTTCAAGAGCTTGAGACCGCACAAGCGATACTCAGCTATCTCCATGACGCTCGGCGATGTCTGGGATCTCAAGCTTGGCCCTAGCGAGAAGATCATCCGCGACGTGATTACTCAGGCCCAGGGTGAAATGGCGCTCGAAGAGTTCTTGAAGCAGGTTCGTGAGACGTGGCAAAACTATGCGCTGGAGCTCGTTAGCTATCAGAACAAGTGCCGTCTCATCAGGGGATGGGATGACCTTTTCGCCAAGTGCAGTGAGAACCTCAACTCGTTGCAGGCTATGCGCCATTCACCATACTACAAGGAGTTTGAAGAAGAGGCATCGTCTTGGGAAGATAAGCTCAATCGCGTCCATGTTCTCTTCGATGTGTGGATCGACGTCCAGCGCCAATGGGTCTACCTGGAGGGTGTTTTCACAGGTAATGCTGACATCAAGCATCTGCTGCCTATGGAGTCCGCTCGGTTCCAGAACATCAACTCCGAGTTCTTGTCCGTCATGAAGAAGGTCGCGAGACAGCCCTTCGTGCTCGAAGTTCTCAACATCTCTGGTGTCCAGAAGTCTTTGGAACGCCTTGCTGAGCTCTTGAACAAGATCCAAAAGGCTCTAGGAGAGTACCTGGAGCGCGAGCGAGTGTCATTCCCTCGCTTCTACTTCGTTGGTGACGAGGACTTGCTAGAGATCATTGGCAACAGCAACGACGTTCTTCGCATCGCCAAACACCTCAGGAAGATGTTCGCTGGTATCTCTGGGCTTATCACCGATGAAGATGGAGTTATACAGGGTTTCACTTCCAAGGAGGGTGAAGAGGTCAAGCTTCGCAAAGAAATCTCGCTCATCAAGACACCCAGGATCAACGAATGGCTAGGCGCGCTGGAGACCAACATGAAGTCCACACTGGCTGAGTTGACTTTCGAAGCTTACGAAGAGTATGCTCAGCTCATTGAACCCGACACCATGGATCCCGAAGCTTTCAACGACTACATCGCGAAGTACCCCACTCAAGTGGTCGTCCTTGGAACGCAGATTGCTTGGACTCATGCCGTGGAGAAGTCACTCGCCGATGAGGACAAAACTCTGCCTCATCTGTACCAAAAACAAGTCAACATACTGAAGTTGCTCGCTACCTCGGTTTTGGGCGATCTAGAACCCATCCAGCGTCGGAAGTGCGAGGACCTTATCACCGAGTTTGTTCACCAGCGCGATGTTATCCACAAGCTGGACAAGGTCGGCGCGCGCTCACCAACCCACCACATGTGGCTTCTCTGCATGCGATACGTATACGAGCCTGGCAATGATCTCATACAGCGACTCAAGATCAAGATGGCCAATGCTGTGCTGGACTACGGTTTTGAGTATCTTGGTGTTGCCGATCGTCTTGTTCGCACACCACTTACCGATCGTTGTTTCCTTACTCTCACACAAGCTCTTTGCCAGCGCCTCGGAGGCTCACCGTACGGACCTGCTGGTACAGGTAAAACCGAATCAGTCAAGGCTCTTGGTGTACAACTCGGACGGTTTACACTTGTCTTCTGCTGTGACGACACGTTTGACTTCCAGGCTATGGGCCGCATTTTCCTCGGTATCTGTCAAGTCGGCGCCTGGGGCTGCTTTGACGAGTTCAATCGTCTTGAGGAACGCATCCTTTCGGCCGTGTCTCAGCAGATTCAAAACATCCAGCTGGGTTTGAAGAAGGGCGTCGAGGACGAGAAGTCACAGATTGATCTCATTGGTCGTCAACTGAAGGTCAACGCCAACACTGGAGTCTTCATCACCATGAACCCTGGCTACGCAGGCCGTTCCAACTTGCCTGACAATCTCAAGAAGCTCTTCCGAAGCGTTGCCATGTCCAAGCCTGACAAGGAGCTTATTGCTGAAGTCATGCTTTACTCGCAGGGTTTCTCCCAGGCTAAGGAACTTTCGAAGCAAGTTGTACCATTCTTCGACAGGTGTTCGGCTGGCCTTTCCAAACAGGCTCACTATGACTTCGGGTTGCGTGCGCTCAAGAGCGTGCTTGTTAGCTCCGGTGGTCTGAAGCGAGCTCGTATCGCCGCTCAGCAAGACTCCCAAACTCTCGACGAGGCGAGCATGGAGCCTCAGATTATCATTCAGAGCTTACGCGAGACCATGGCACCGAAGCTTATCCGATCCGACGTCGAGCTTATGATGGCAATTCAGGAAGAGTCATTCCCAGGTGTTGAGTATATTCCTGCGCCTCTCGACAAGTTGACTGAGGCGATCCACAAATGCGCTGCCGATTCAAAGCTCGTTGTTAGCGATGCCTGGATGACCAAGATCATTCAACTATACCAGATTCAGAAGCTGCACCATGGTGTCATGATGGTTGGTTCTTCCGGATCCGGAAAGTCGGCAGCTTGGCGGACACTTCTTTCTGCACTGCAAGCTGTTGAGGGTGTGGAGGGCGTTTGCCATGTCATCGACCCCAAGGTCATGTCAAAGGAGCAGCTATACGGAACTCTCGACAGTACCACACGCGAGTGGACCGACGGTCTCTTTACTAGCATCCTCCGCAAAATTGTCGACAACCTTCGTGGTGAGGACAGTAAGCGACACTGGATCGTCTTCGACGGCGACGTCGATCCTGAGTGGGTTGAGAACTTGAACTCCGTTCTCGACGACAACAAGCTCCTTACGCTGCCGAACGGAGAACGTCTTAACCTACCGTCCAACGTGCGTATCATGTTCGAAGTCGAGACGCTGAAGTACGCCACACTCGCTACCGTCTCTCGTTGCGGTATGGTCTGGTTCAGCGATGACACTGTCGAAGTCGACATGATGATCAAGAACTACATTGAGCATCTCAAGACTGTGCCATTCGAGGATATCGAAGACGATTCAGTTGCTCCCGGCCAGATGTCACAGAAGACGCTTTCGACACAGGGACTGATTGCCGACTTCCTGCACATCAAGCTCACCCAGGACCGCTTCATCGAGAAAGCGCTTAGCATGGCGAGGAAGTTCAAGCACATTATGGAATACACCGATATCCGTGCGCTGAACACGCTGTTCTCGTTGCTCAACAAGGCCTGCCGTAACGTGCTGGAGTACAATGTGCAACATCCGGACTTCTCCCTCGAAGATGACAAGATGGAGACCTATCTCGCCAAGAAGCTGCTTGTTGCACTGGTGTGGGCGCTGGTTGGAGACTGCCCCCTTCTGGAGCGCAAGCAGTTCGGTGACCTCATCGCTGGCCTTACTGATGTAGAATTGCCACCTCTCAACGAGTCTACGTCTCTCATTGACTACGATGTCAAGCCCGACAAGCCGGAGTGGGACATGTGGCAGAACCAGGTACCGAATGTTGAAGTCAATACGCACTCCGTCACGCAGACTGATGTGGTCATTCCTACACTGGACACTGTCCGTCACGAGGATGTGTTGTATTCATGGCTCGCCGAGCACAAGCCCTTGTTGCTTTGCGGTCCTCCAGGTTCAGGAAAAACCATGACGTTGTTCAGCGCACTGCGGAAGCTACCGAACATGCAGGTTGTTGGCCTCAATTTCTCCAGTGCCACCACTCCGGATCTCCTTATCAAGACTTTCGAGCAGTACTGCGAGTACAAGAAGACGTTGAACGGCGTCCAGCTTACTCCTACCCAAGTTGGCCGCTGGTTGGTCATCTTCTGCGATGAAATCAATTTGCCTGCTCCCGATAAGTACGGCACTCAGCGAGCCATTTCCTTCCTCCGACAGCTCGTCGAGCACAACGGTTTCTGGAGGACGTCCGACAAGACCTGGGTTGCTCTGGACCGAATCCAATTTGTCGGCGCTTGCAACCCTCCTACAGACGCTGGACGTACGCCAATGGGTCTTCGTTTCCTCCGCCATGCTCCCCTGATCATGGTGGACTACCCTGGAACGCAGTCTCTTCTCCAGATTTATGGCACGTTCAACAACGCTGTGCTCAAGATCATTCCGACATTGCGCGGTTATGCCGACGCTCTCACTAGGGCGATGGTGCAACTTTACGCCGAGTCTCAGAAGCGCTTCACGCCGGACATCCAGCCGCATTACGTCTACTCTCCTCGTGAGCTTACGCGCTGGGTCCGCGGTATTTATGAAGCTCTTCGTCCACTTGAGACTTTGCCCGTTGAGGGTCTCGTCAGGATCTGGGCACACGAAGCTCTACGTTTATTCCAAGATCGTCTTATCGCGGAGGAGGAGAGGCAATGGACTGAAGATTGCGTACATCGCATTGCCAGTGAGCATTTTCCTACTATCGACGAGGAGAAGGCGCTTGGTGGCCCCATACTCTTCTCCAACTGGCTCTCCAAGAACTATGTGCCAGTTGAGCGTGAACAGCTACGTGAGTTTGTCAAGGCGCGACTCCGGACTTTCTGCGAGGAAGAGGTTGATGTGCCTCTCATCCTTTTCAACGATGTGCTCGAGCATGTACTCCGCATCGATCGTGTGTTCCGTCAGCCACAGGGCCATCTTATCCTCATCGGTGTCAGCGGATCCGGAAAGACTACTCTGTCCCGCTTCGTTGCCTGGATGAACGGTCTGAGCGTCTACCAGATCAAGGTTCATGGCAAATATTCCGGCGAAGATTTCGACGACGACTTGCGCAATGTGCTCCGTCGATGTGGTTGCAAGGGCGAGAAGATCTGCTTCATCATGGATGAAGCTAATGTGCTTGACTCTGGATTCCTTGAGCGCATGAACACACTGCTTGCCAATGCGGAAGTTCCTGGTCTGTTTGAGGGTGATGAGTATGCCTCTTTATTGACCGCTATTAAGGAGGGTGCTCAGCGACAAGGCATCATCCTCGATTCGCAAGAAGAACTCTACAAGTGGTTCACGGAGCAGATCGTCAAGAATCTGCATGTGGTGTTTACCATGAACCCACCCGAGGAAGGTCTTTCGTCCAAGGCTGCAACGAGTCCGGCTCTTTTCAATCGTTGCGTACTCAACTGGTTTGGCGACTGGTCTGATCAGGCGCTTTTCCAGGTCAGCTCCGAGCTTACGCAGTCTGTCGACTTGGACCGTCCCAACTACGCCCCTCCCGATAGTATACCGGTCGCTTACCGTGGACTCTCACTGCCTCCCACCCACCGCGAGAGTGTGGTCAATGCCATGGTCGCTGTGCATCATTCGCTACGCAGCAAGAACGCGAAGTTGCAGAAGACGCAGAATCGCAAGATGTACCTTACGCCGCGACACTTCCTGGACTTTGTCGCACAGTACGTCAAGCTCTACAATGAGAAGCGCGAAGATCTCGAAGAGCAGCAGCGTCATCTTAACGTCGGTCTTGAGAAGCTGCGGGAGACATTTGACAAGGTCAAGGAATTGCGTGCGAGCCTTGCACAGAAGCAGACGCAGCTTACGAAGAAGGATGCTGAAGCGAACGAAAAGTTGCAACGTATGATTGCAGATCAGAATGAGGCGGAACAGAAGAGGGCGGGATCAATCAAGATGCAGGAGAGGCTCGCGAAGGATAAGGAAGAGATTGAGAAGCGCCAAGAGGTGGTGAACCACGACCTGGCAGCTGCAGAGCCAGCTGTCTTGGAGGCACAGAAGAGTGTGCAGAATATCAAGCGCCAACACCTGACTGAAGTCCGATCCATGCAGAACCCTCCGGCCGGTGTCAAGCTTGCGTTGGAAGCTGTCTGCACCATCCTTGGACATAAGCCTGATAGCTGGAAGACCATTGTTTCCATAGTCAGGCGCGACGACTTTATCGCCAGTATTGTGCAGTTCGACAATGAGCGACAAATGACAGCAGCACACCGGAGGAAGATGCAGAACGAATATCTTTCCAGGGAGGAGTTTACTTTCGAGAAGGTCAACCGGGCATCGAAGGCTTGTGGTCCGCTCGTGCAGTGGGTTACTGCTCAAGTCGCCTTCTCCGATATTCTTGATCGAGTTGGACCGCTGCGTGCCGAAGTCGATAATCTGCAGGCTGAGCTACAGAAGACGGAGGAGGGTGCCAAGGAGACACAGACCATGATCCAGAACCTCGAAGACAGTATCGTCCGATACAAAACCGAATACGCTGCCTTGATCAGCGAGACTCAGGCGATCAAGACGGAGATGTCCACTGTTCAGTTCAAGGTTGATCGTAGTGTACGACTCCTTGACAGCTTATCGTCTGAACGTTCGCGATGGGAGGAGAGCAGCAAATCCTTCGACTCGCAGATCGACACCATTGTTGGCGATGTTCTTGTTGCCGCCGCATTCATCGCGTACGCCGGCTACTACGACCAGCAGTACAGGAAGGCTCTCACCGAGGACTGGTTCGAGCATCTCAAACTCTCCGGAATCAGCTACAAGACGACCAACCCATTCACCGAGTATCTATCAACTGCGGATGATCGTCTAACTTGGCAGCACAATGGTCTGCCTGTTGATGACCTGTGCACGGAGAACGCTATCATCTTGCAAAGGTTCAACCGCTACCCGTTGATCATCGACCCGTCTGGCAGGACTACGGAGTTCTTGCAGAACGAATGCAAGGATCGCCGCCTTACGGTCACGAGCTTCCTTGATGACTCCTTCACGAAGCAGCTGGAGAGTTCCCTCCGTTTCGGCAACCCGATTTTGATCCAAGACGCCGAGCATCTGGACCCTATCCTCAACCATGTTCTCAACAAGGAGTACCAGAAGACCGGTGGACGTGTACTCATCCAGCTCGGCAAGCAAGAAATCGACTTTTCGCCATCGTTCCGATTGTACCTGTCGACACGCGATCCCTCCGCCAACTTTGCGCCTGACATCTGCAGTCGTACGACCTTCGTCAACTTCACAGTCACACAGAGCAGTTTGCAGACTCAGACGCTCAACGAGGTTCTCAAGTCCGAGAGACCTGATGTTGATGAGCGCCGCTCGAACCTCATCAAGATGCAAGGAGAGTTTGCTGTCCATCTTCGACAGCTTGAGAAGCGCCTTCTGCAGGCCCTCAATGAGTCTCGCGGCAACATCCTGGACGACGACCGCGTTATCGAAACGCTTGAGACGCTCAAAAAGGAAGCCAAGGACATCTCCGATAAGGTGTCTGAGACCGCTGGCGTTATGACCGAAGTTGAAAACATCACGAAGGAGTACACCGTTGTTGCTCGTTCGTGCTCGGCTATCTTTGCTGTCCTGGAGCAACTGCACCATCTCAACCACTTCTATCAGTTCTCGCTCCAGTACTTTACGCAGATTTTCGAGACGGTGCTTCGCAAGATTCGCAATTCATCCATTACTGGGCACGCCGCACGCATTGAGCAGATCATTACTGAACTGTTTGTCGACGCTTATCGCCGCACTTCACTTTCATTGTTGCAAAAGGACCGCGTCACGTTTGCTATGCTGCTCGTTCAGGCAGCACCGTACAAGATGGACAAGAGTCACATCGACAAGATTCTTGACCCCGATGTCCTGGGCATCGATGTCTCAACTGAGGCCGACCGCAAAGATGAGGCTATGGATCGTGCGAGCAAGATTCCGATGTTCAAAGAAGAGCTGGACAAGGTGGATGCTGGTGCTTGGGATACTTTCCTCACCGAAGAACTGGGAGAACGACACGTCCCACAGGCTTGGCCTGAGAACCTGGCAAATTTCGACAAGCATTTGCGCGCTCTCATTCTTGTCAAGCTCTTCCGTGTGGACCGTTTCGTCCCGGCTGTCGAACGCTTTGTTACTGAGGTGTTCGGCAAGGGTATCCTAGACGCTAGTGGCGACCTGGGAGACATTGTCAAGCAGGTTAATGCCGTGACTCCTGTCGCGCTTAGCTCCAGCCCTGGCTTCGACGCTAGTTACAAGGTCGACAACCTCGTCGAGAGAGAGCAAGTCACCTGCTCGAACATCGCCATGGGATCCAACGAAGGTGCTGCATCAGCAGACAAAGCCATTGCCAACGCCGCTACGACTGGCAACTGGGTCCTTGTCAAGAACGTTCATCTTGCTCCTCAATGGTTACAGTCACTGGAGAAGCGACTTGAGGCTCTCAAGCCTAATCCCGATTTCCGCTTGTTCCTGTCGATGGAGTCGAGCCCGAAGATCCCCGTCAACCTCCTTCGCGCGTCTCGCGTTCTCTCGTACGAGCAGCCTGCCGGTATTCGTGCCAATATTAAGGACTCGCTTTCTTCGTTGGCTGAGAAGGCTGTTAAGCCACCTGTGGAGAAGTCACGCGTCTACCTTCTCTTATCCTTCCTGCATGCCGTGATCCAAGAGCGTCTTCGATATGCGCCCACACTGGGATGGAAGGGTTTCTGGGAGTTCAATGACAGTGATGTAAGTTTCACATATTATATGCGCTGTTTTATACATACTAACATATTCTAGTACGAATGCTGCAGCTTCATAATCGACACATGGATCGATACTGTCGCCCAAGGCCGCTCCAACATTGCCCCCACAAAAATTCCCTGGGAAATGCTCCGCATCCTCATCACAGAAATGTACGGCGGCAAGATCGATGACGCGGAGGATTTCCGCATCCTTGGCTCCCTCGTCGACGCATGCATGACGCCCGCGGCTTTCGAAGACAACTTTAAGATCGTCAAGGATACGGAGCATAGCGAAGGTTTGGAGCTTCCAAGCTCGACGGGCTGGAAGGACTTTTTGACCTGGGTGAATGACTTGCCGGAACGCGAACCGCCTACTTATCTGGGGTTGCCGGCTAATGCGGAGAAGTTGTTGCTTGTGGGGCAGGCAAAGGCTATGGTTGGTGGGCTGGGGAAGGTGGTGGGTATGTTGGATGAGGGCGAGCATGTTATGGCCGAGGCGGAGGCTTGAGTGGGGAACTCTTGATGAGTGCCCGTTCGTCTTTGTCAGAGATTGGAGACGCTGAGGGGGGCTTTTCTTTGGAGTGCTTCGGGGTGGATTGTAGCATTTGCATGGTTCAAGGCGTTTGGTGTTTTGTGGTTGCATGGTACGGGGCATAGCATGGTTTCTTTCGGGTCAAGCGGGTGCGAAGTTGTTGCGCTAGCTACTATACCCATATACCCATGTATCTCTCTCTCCCCGTTGTGTACAGATTTGTAATCAGGATAGTTAATTCTTTATGTTCATGTGTTTTTGGAATACACTGTCAGATTCAGAATGAGTTGTGTTTCAAGCTGTGAATTAGGCTAATCAACCCAGCTTTTTTGAAACAGGGCTCGTGTATTTGTAGTTGTAGTTGTAGTTGTGGAGAAGATGTTGCTTTTTTGGTTTTTGAGATTGTTGGGCGGTGTTTGGGTGGGGAAGGTTAGGTTTGACTTGGTGATGGTGGGTGGGGGGGTGGGGATTGAAAACGGAGGGGTACTACAGTACTGTGGTTCAAAGCAATTAGAGAAGAGTGTAATATGTGATAATACTATTTATTTTCACAGCGGGCGGGATTCCTTGCGTCAAATAATTTTCAGTCTACAGAATCTTGGGGTGATTACTCCGTAGAGGAACCTGCTCTTTAGCTGTTGCGTCGTTGGTTATGTCTAACTCTCTTTGGGTTTAGAAGGAATAAAATCATGGTAGTGGACACACGATTCGATTTCGTTACGGCAATTCTAGAAAGCCTGTGTCTACTGTGCATATAATTCTCTGGATCCAACTTGTCGAGTGCAAAACCACTAGGGGGAAATTCCGGATCGATTCGAACCAAGTCCTACTCTTTCCCTTTCTCCTATCCATCCGTGGTATCACTCCCACCCATATCTCCATCTATTTGGGACCGGGCATCTTCTTACCCAGCTCGAACGCCATGGCCGGACCACCCTCAGCTTCCAACTCCGCCTTCCTCTTCTCAAGTTTCTGCTCCTCCTCATCGAAAGTAGCTTTGCGCGCCTGGACTGCCATAACCTTCTCTGCTTTGACAATCTCCATCATCTCCTTGAGCTCCTCCTTGGTCTTGTTCATGAAATCAATGACCGCGCCGCGATCCTTTTTCGTCTCGTCAAACCTGTCCTGAACGGCACGATGAATAGCGGGAAGACGGGTAGAAATCGTGGGGTTGTTCATATCCTCCTTGATGCCTTCAACGCAATCCTTGGTGATTTTAGCAAGCTTGTCAGTTTGGTCAGCCTCAAGGTCCTTAAGCGCGGCTTCAATCTCCATTTCCTCCTCCCTATCATCTTGCATCCGCCTCATCTCGGCACGCTTGGCGGCCTGGCATGCAGACAACGCTTCAACAACGCGTAGATACTCGTCCATGACGGCGACGTTTCCCGTAAGCGATGCCGACGACGACGACCCGACATCTTCTTCTTGGCCTGTATGCATCTTGTCAGTCGACATGTTCGTCGCGCTGACGGGGGGAGCGCCAGGGACATCTTCGTCTGCCAGCGTGCAGCTCGAGTCGGAATCCGAGCTGTCCAGGAAAGGATGGCTTTTATTACGCTTCATGGGCCTCTTGCGGACGGCGGGGGCGCTGCTGGCTTCTGGCTGCTCCTCCCTTGTGCCGTATGGGTTGATGAAGGGGGGTGGAGTCGGAGAGGAGGAAGCTCTGGGTCGCAGCAGGGCCTCGAAATCTTGCGGCGGATCTTCAGGCTCGAAGAGAGGGCTCTCGGCGCGGTCTATGCCCGTCTCTGGGTCTGGCGTTGCCGTGGTCTTGTTGTTGTTGTTGATGGACGTACCGCTCTCGTCACGTTGGGGCGATGGAGAGCCCTGGGTGGGGTCGCCTGCTTTCGAAAACATGCCGTACTTTCCGCTCATGGTTTTGGTCTGTGGATTTTGGCCTGCGGTCGTTCGCCGGGGATTAGAGTGGGAGGGTGAGTAGGTGGGAGGTGGTGGGGTTATATTGTGTTTTTTTCTCTTACCTGTGCGTAGACTGGAGGTGACGGAGAGCTGTATTAGAGGTGACGGAGAGTTGTATTCGAGGTGACGGAGAGTTGTATCCGAGGTGACATAGAGTTGGATCCAAAGTATAGGCTTGGCGAAATTGGGACTGCAAACGGAGGCCGACACCACACCGCTGTTGTTCGTCTACGTCACCGCCGAATGACTGTTTTTTGGCGTGCTTGACGTACATGAGACGGCTAGGAAAGTCTTGTCTTGTGTATGTTGTTAGAGATGGATAACGAGATGCATGAGAGTATCGTCGAATGAGAACCTACAACCAACGCATTTCATCCCAAAAAACCTACAACACAGCCTTACGGGAACCCTATTCCCCCATCCTTCCTGCACGCTAATCCCTTCCTTCTTTTCTTTATCCCCCTTCATCTTCTCCCCACTACCCTCCGCTTCTTTCGCCCCGCCTTCTCTCTTTCTCCCACTCCTTCGTTCCTCTCTCCACCGCATGTCCACTCCTACACCTACTAAGTAAACATAATTCCCTTTCCACTCTTCCACCGCCTGATCTAGCCTCAGCAGCACAGCAAATACAACTTTCTGGCTGCGAAATTCGCGGTATCGTTTACAACTACGGGGCACTTGGCCTAAATGCGATTTGGCGACGCTGTGTCTAGTCGACTCAAGATGAAGTCGTTCAGCTATTGCAAGGGTCCTCCCATGTGCTCCGTCCAAGAGAATAGCGGAGTACTCGGACAGTATTTTGTCGGAAGAATGTTTTGTTACACTTTTTTTTAGGATTTGGTGTTTGGGGTCGTATGGCGTGTATGTCTAGAAGAAGTTAAGAACGTTAACTGGTTTGCGGAAAGTAATGGTCCTTAGAAAGCCGTTGCGGTATTCGGTGTGAGCAGTGGTAGAGGCTCTGTATTGTGCTAGGGGCTTACTACGCTGCTGGGGAAGATGACACAGCTATGAAGCCTACGGGAAAGGAAGCCGTGGGTGTGGTTTAGGGCGAGGTGTGTCCTAACGAGATCCACCGTGGGAGAGTGGGTTGCGAGCGCTTTTTATAGCTAAGATGGTGGCGATCTACCTATACGTAGACATGCCGAGGCCCAAGGTCGGTTATGTGACACTCGGTGGAGTTTTCATCCTCTTACTACCAAAGGAAGAAATATCGGAGCCCTCTCTGGATCTTCGGGCCACCCTTGGACATCTTCCGGAGAGAAAAGGACACTGGCCAGCGTTTAGGATGGGTTAACCTTGGAGTTGAAGTTGGGAGCCATGGTGATGATTGGTCAGGGATAGACTGGAGTTGTCGAGGGCGGTTGGTGGTTGGTGTTTGGTTGTGAAAAGGTGGGCCGTGAAGTAGATGAAAAGTTGTTGTTGTCGTCCAGTTGGAGCGCTCCGCTCATAATCTGAAGAAGTAGAGAGTGGTAATTAAGTGTGTTAATTGAATCTACGAGGGGAGAAGTCTCATATGCTATCCGTACTAGGCCTATTCTAGTAACATGTATCGTTGACACCGCGGTCGAGAATGGAAGCAGGCCCTGGTCTTGAGCGGGAGAGTCGGGGAGGGTGTATGGGGACGGCGGCGAACCAAGCCAGCGAGAGGTGCTCTCATGCAGGAGAGCCACCCCGGAAAACCCTGCAGCCTCCAGGGTGGCCATGAGACGCCGATGTGCGGTATGAGAGGCAGGCGAACAAGTGGGCGCACGGCTGTCCTTCCTTCCCGAGAAGAACATGGTCTTGTTTTCGGTGTCGGCGATGCAGATGAAGTCGCCCGAAGCGCGGCGGAGGTCCAGATTCGCGGAGAACATGGTATCCTTTCGAATGCACGACTGCTTGGATTTGCGACACCTGGTGCAGGCTTTGCCCTTGCCAGTGACGCACTCAACGCGCCCACGCTTCACACCCGCCTTGAGGCAGTTGAGGCAAGGAAACTCGACGATCTCGGGCTGCGCGTCGGAGTCTTCCGAGTCTCCCTGAACGTCGTAGCCGCCTGTGGTACGCTTGCGCTTTGGCGTGCTTGGGACGCGGATGTCGTCAGGCAGCACCTGCAATGTTGGCAGCAGGCAACACTTGCAATATCGTCAGGCAGCACTTGCGATATCATGAGGCAGCACCTACTTCAACACTAGTGTCTAGAGATTCTCACGATATTCGGAGACACCGAGCGGTGTCGTGTGGCCGCTGTTGGCAGCGACGATGCTGGTAGTGAAGCGTCCGCAGGCACTGGATTAAGCGACTGTCTAGTATTCACGGTGGTAGGTGGGCAATGGACCGATGTGCTATTATCTCATTATAGTAGGAGAGACTCGAAGAAATGAAGAGAAAAGAAACATGAAAAACAAGGAAAACAAAGAAAAATGGCAGCCCCATTAGGATACATGCTCGAAATTTCTCAGAATCAGTACATACCCGGAGATCAAACACCATATGGAACATTTCCACTAACCGCGTTTTCCCAAATCCTCTCATATGACCCATGGTGCTGAATCCGCCTAATCATCACCGCTAGGGTTCATTCGCTGTCTCTTGACCTTGTTCCTTACGCCACTCCTTTGCTCATCCAGAGTATCCCTCTTCTCCCTCTTAGTATCATACTCCTTCTGCCACTTAGCCATAAAGGTTTCCTTGCGCA
Organism: Decorospora gaudefroyi; assembly: GCA_010015605.1. Taxonomy (NCBI): domain Eukaryota; kingdom Fungi; phylum Ascomycota; class Dothideomycetes; order Pleosporales; family Pleosporaceae; genus Decorospora; species Decorospora gaudefroyi. The sequence goes on from ML975327.1 coordinate 37,945, forward strand.
TTTCCAGCACCTCCAGGTCATGATCCACGTCATTGATCTGCGTCGTAAGCTTCTGATCCTCGGTGATCATACGGGCGAGCTCGGCAAATTCCATGTCGTCGGCTGAACGCTTGGCGCTGTGCGGTGGGACCGTGGGTGCAAGTGTAGGCGTAGGCGTAGGCCCGGGGGTGGCGGTGACCATGTCATTGGCGATTATGCTAGGTCTATGCGAAGACCTTTCGTCTGGTAGCTGTGTCGATGGTGTTCCCCGGGCGGGAAAAGAAGGAGCGGATTTGCGGGCCACTCCTGATTTCTTGAGTACAGTGGGCGGCAGAGACAGACGAGGTGGATCGCCCGCAAGGGTAGATTGGATGTCGCTCTCATGCACGTAGGGGTTGTCACCAGATGGTTCCTGCTCGACGCTATCATTGTCCTGGATGGCAGCATTCTCGTCCGAAGAATGTTTCGGGTCCTTAACAGCACCAGCTCCCATGCGCCGGGCAATGTAGTCCAGCGCAGAACGAAGTCGCTCCGGGTAAGCTTTCGTCTCCTTGAGTACGCAGTTCGTCGCTATTCCAGCGGCAATGAAGTACCATTTCACCATAAGCGTCGATCTGGCTTTATCAGACTGCTCGATTGCAGCAGGGGGCTTGGGAAAGGTTTTGCCGAAAGGATGTACGAGGCGTTGTCTGCCGATATCTGCGGCTCCTATGGCCTCTCTGGAACGAGCGCCTTCTCTGTAGAACCGGATCTCATGGAAGCCACGATTTAGTCGGACCATGTACCCGTAGATGTCGTCGCCAGACTCGATGTGATGACCAACAAAGAGCTTCTTGGGTTGCGCCTCGGGAAAAATGCTCTGGTCGACGAATTTGATCTCGTCCGCATCGGGTATATTTTCTAGAAGGTATAGTGCGTCATGTCCCTCGAGGTACTGGTGCAGGCGGCGTAGGTCTGGGTTTGGCTCTTTGCTCCCACGTTCCGGAGTGCTGGTCGATGGACTCTGCTGCTCGGTCGCGATACGTCCTGCTGTATTAATCGCGCCATTGCGGCTGGCTGATCGCAGACCACATACATTCGGTTCGTCTAGATCGGGGCTATCTTCAATAGTCTTGCACCTGAGTCCATCCACTAGCCGCTTCTCTTTGATTGTCTTAAGGGCCCCTTGGAAACGCTTGGAGAATTCGTCGTTGTCACGTTCAATGTCGTGTATGAGACCGTTGGCCAGGAAGTACCAACGAATCAACATATTGAACTTACGCTTCATCGGCGCCGCTGTGTGTGCAAGGTATTTGAAGGGCGCAATGAGAGGCATATCTAAGACCTCATCCTGGGCCACCGGTGTTGTATACACATTCTTAGAGGCGTTGGCTACCTCACTCGTGCAGTAGCGCACCTCTCGAGCTTTCTCGCCATAGCGAACCAGAAATACAAGAACTTCAGTTCCATCAAAAGTGCCAATCACCAGGGCCATGGGTGGGTTCGCCGAATGGTGGGGTATCCAGGTCATGGATTCTGGGGGTGGTAAGGCTTCCAGCAGGTGTTCGGTGCCGCTATCGGCGAAACGCGCTCGAACATTTTCAAGTGTCATTGCTCGTGTTTTCGATGGAGTGCGGCCTTGAGAAAGGGAATCATCGGGATCATACTCTGGCGTGGCCATTTTGTTGCGGCTGTACTGCTAACAAAAACGTGACAGAAGAGCGGCGTCGTTTGTGGTGGATCATGCAGGCGCGCTAGGGGGATGCGCTCCGTTCGTCTCGTACGTAACTCACACCCGCAACGATGCATGCGCAGAGGCCACTCAAATGAACAGATGAACAGATGAAGACATACTCGATAACAGGTGTCTTTGATGATGCTGACGGGAGGCTGCAGCCTCTCGACCTCGAGAAAGGAGTCACAGGGATCTAAGCGAGAGCACGTGATAGGGCGTCATGTTTGTGCGACGCCTGCTCAAGCCCACGCCGCATGGATAACGCGAAAAGATAGCTCATGGCGCCGTTTGCAAAATCTGGTGCATCACGTCTGTCCCTTCGTATACACTTCGAACCGCACAGGCCTTTTTAACTCCCTCCCACACTCCCAACCCCTCAAGCACACTACGCTGGCTGTTGTTAGGTAAGCATGATCTTGACAGCCATTCGCACACCTGAGCAGTATATATTTGGCGGAAGAAGCATTGGCTGTATGAAAGTTACTCATCTTTCATGGAGCAACTGACATGAACGTGTAATCCATGCGGCTTCCCATCCCTTCGAGCTGATACCTACACAACTGTTTCCAAGGTCTTTCTACTAGCTCCAAATGTGGAGAATGTAGCCAATTCGTTGCTACCCGGATATTCAATCACTATCCCAGCCCAGACAGGAGCCTTGCCCCACAGACTCTTTCCACTTCCTATGCCCTTTATCTACCCCTCCTCTCAGCCATTGTGTACCCACAGCCTGTAACGGGCTGAGCCCGAGGTCACATGACTAGGCTGCTGGCCTAGTCGCTTCCTTCCCTTCTGTCCCCCACCTTGCCTCAGCAATGCGTGGACCCTGCGCGAACACAAACAACATGAGATGGCAGCCACGTTCTCTCTTTCCCTTCATCTCGACTGTAAATAGCATCTGGATTAGGTAGCTGGAATACAGTGCCTACGGACCGTTCACACAGCCTTGTGTTTTATGAATCATGACAATGGCTGTCCAGCCACTGACGCCCATCAGCTGTCTCAGCTCCAAGAATCTTCTCAAACCTACTCACTTAAAAACGCCACTGTCGACATACTCTCCCATCTGCCTCCGCCTATGATCGACAAATCCTACCTCTCCAAAAAAATCTTCTAGTCAGCTTTGCCACTTAGTCAAGAACGTGGGCTGCTCTACAACTCGTCGACCACACAACTAAAGTGCGTCACTTCCGCGAACACAGTGGCATCGCCACAATGGATTTGCTTGCGCCCAGGTTGCGCATCTTGCGCAAAACGAAGCTCCATCCATTCAACGCGTTTTCGAAATACATAGAGGATAACGAATGTCATGGAATTGCGACAGGGGTCGAGATGCTGAGGCTTCTCGTGCAGCACGTGTTTTTAGAACGCAGGCAGGGGAAAAAAGTTTCGGATACGAGAACTTGTGCACGTGGGAAAGCGTTTGGCGGCGCTGTAGAAGTCATTGATGGAAGGACGTACGTTTGTTGTGAGACATACATTGCTTGCAGAGCTAGAACAGACTCAACGAAATCAAAGTGCAAAAACTAGGTCCAAAACCCGAACAACGCAAGAACGAAACCTCACCGGAAACGCGCAACCGCAGCACACTACCAGTGCGAAGAATTCTATGCAAATGAATATGACAGCGACAGTGACATCAAAGAGATGTCACTAGAAGCTTTCATCGCACCCAAACTCACCAAACCATCCCCATCACCATCCCAGCCCTAGGACTCCTCCCCCGAACCAACAAAAGACATATACATCCAACCATCATCCATCTACGTTCCCTCTCCCTCCTAACTACGCGCATATATCGAACAAACGGAAGAACGAGAGAATCAGATATGGGATGCTAAGCCCCCTCAGCAAGAGATGATAATTCGCGCTGCCGAGAGGTGACGGAGGCGGAGTATAAGGAGGAGCAGTTGCACCACGCGCTAAATCTAGAGAGTAATCAAAAGAAACTATTGTTATGGCTGTTGCGGAAGGCGGAAGGCGGAGGTAGGTGGAAGGTAGTGATTAGATAGGGATGTGGAATCTGTTAGCAGCGGCTAGTATCTGGTCGCGCATATGATTCTAGTTTGTTTTGGTCCCTTATCCTTATATTTGTTAGTGATACGTGGTAGTAATGGAAATGTAGCCTCTATTGTAGAGGCGTCTTTTCTCCTAAACACAGAATTTCAAAAGTAACTACAGTGTTCTTAGGTGCTCAATCGAAAAAATAGTACGCTGCAGCCTGTTCAGTGTTGCGCCATCTTGTATCGCAAGTATTCTCCGCATCCCTAACGAACAAGTAAGACTCCACTCTAATATGATGCGGTGTAGTAGCTCTTGCTATACCAAAGCTGTCGCGTAACATAACTGAGTCAAGAAATCTACCTAGGTGCAACGACAACAGCAGCAGACAACACAGATCGTACAGAAAAATCTGGCCCAAAATTTTAGACTCCGCCTCTCACTAGTGGCGTAGCTGTATGGAAAGCCAGAGAACATGAGCTCCATCTTAACTTTGATGCCTTGCCCGCCCGGGCCGCCCCCACATTCTACGTCTGAGCAATAGTAAACAAATCCATAACATGTTGTTCCTAACCGCCATACGCACTAACAGCCCCCCGGTCCAGTAGCCTAACACTCTCTGCATCGGACCGTCACTCAAAGGCACACTTGCCCTTCCCTACACCCAACCCGCACATCAACATCAACGACCGCCCAACCCAAAAAAAAAAAAGAAAGCAAGCTCCGCGCACCCGATTTCACATAAAAAAACGCGCGCGCCAACACCACTGACAAAAAAATCTTCGCAAGCCGCACACAACGTACCCTGCGCCAACCTTCCTTCCTTCCGACCTTTACCTCCACCGCCACACACGCAACCATGACCGAGCGCAACTACCCCCAGCCCAACACCACCAAATCCCAAACCACAACCGCGATCCTAACCAGCACACTGCCCGACACCCTCAGCATCCACGAACTGCACAAGCGGCGCCACAAATTCTCCACCGACCAGACTTTACACTCAGATCTACACGCGCGCGGCCTCGCCATCTTCGACCACTCAATCGGACACGAGGTGCCGGCCGCGCTGCGTGAGGGCCGCCCCGTCGTTGAAGTTTTGAGGGGCGCGTTACGAGGGATTGGGGGGTTGTTCGTGGAGATGGAGATGGGGCGGGGGAATGGTGTAAAGGAAGTAGACGCACAGTCCGATGACCACGAAGAAGAAAACGCAAACAGTAGGAGAGGCAAATATGCATCGAAACGCAAACGTGGGTCTGGACGACGTCCGAGAAGCACAAACTCACATTTAACAACGAAAATGGGAACGGGAACAAACAGACTATTATCCTCAGCACGACAGCGAAGAGGGAAATACACGCATGGTCCAGCAAAGCACTCCTCAAACAATCCTAGCCTTGCGCCCTCTTCTCCACCACTACCCGATAGCGGTGGCAACAACGACCCGGACGGAAACAAGGCCACGACATCCCCATCCGCACACCCAGCATCAACAAAAAAGGTAGTACACACTCATAACATCATTTCCCCCAACCGACTCCCATCCCAAACCGCCGAGTTACACGCCCCCATATTTGTCCCAAAAAAACCCCCCCAAGCCTCAAGAAAACAATGCAAACCAAACCAAAAACCTGTATACAACAAACAACTAACCCCATCCCAGCCACCCAAACAAACCAGCTCCCAACTCTCCCAAAATTCTCTAATCGTCCGCCTGAAATACGCACGGCAAGAAGTGGAAGCAACAGGAAATAGTGGCCAGACACCCAAGGAACGTCGCAAACGGCGCACGTATGCGCAACGATACAAGAGTAAGGAGTTTGTGGATTCGGATACAGATTCGGATTCGGAGGAAGAGGTGGGGTTGGGGTTTGGGTTGGACGAAGAAGGAGGAGGAGAAGAGGAGGAGGGAGAGGAAGAGACGGACAAGGAAGATAGTATGACGATCACAGTTCAACGACGATGGGGTGCCGTCACCGATATTGATATCGATACCGACCAGACAGAAACCGACACCGAGCTGTTCAAGGACGACAACAAACGACAAGCTAGTCCAGCTCATCAACGCCGAAACGCACTCGTCCCCCGCATGCCCACCTCCAGCCCGCAACCACCCACCTCCCACCACGACAGTAACGTTCCATTTTCGGACTCAGCAGCCGCGGTGCCGACCCCCCATATACTCTCCTCGCCCCCGGCTGCATCCCTCACACCGACATACACATTCCCACCGCTCCCCGCCCTACCGCCCGCCGACCTAACCCACTTCCACCGCGGGATGACCATAGCGCTGGAAAACGTTATCTTGGATAGCCAAGACGAGCCCGATCTGAGCCTGCTGGAGATCATCGATGAATTGGACGACACGCGGCCGATTGTCAATGACTGGGAACATAGGATGATTATGCGTGGTGGGCAGTGGGTATATCAGGTGCTGAGGGACGTTTGGCATGGGATGAATATGGAGGAGGACGATAGAGGAGGAATGATGGGCGAAGATATGGTTAGGGCGTTGGAGGTTTGGGTTGAGGGTGAGGCGGTGAGGTTGGGTAGGATGTAAGTGGGCGTAGAGGGGTCTGGGTGGAAGGGGTAGTAGGGAAGAGAAGGGAGGAGAGAGAGAGAGAGAGAGAGAGAATTGTAAGAATATGCAAGTGGTTGGGGAATGATTCTAAATAGAGACAGTCCGATTTAGGTCTAGTGGGAGAAACCTACATGCGATGATCGATCAGGGTTTCTCTCCCATATGTGACTTTCATCTCTTTCTGTTCTCGCCCATCTGTCATTCTTTCCACTTCGATATTGCGTTCCTTCGTAGTATTAGAGGTGGCGTTGCTTGCGTATCTAATTCTGTAGGAGCTAGATAGAGGTGGTCCCTGGTCCTGTTTTCCCTTCTGACCGTTCTCATTGACAGCGCTTGGAATTGCTGAAGTCACGTCCCCGAGCAAAAATTGAAATGCCACCATAGTTCTGTCTCCGTCGGAATGGTGGTCTGGCGCTCGTTGATCCTGCCCTTCAGATCGACCAGAGTCTTATCAGAACTCAATCACATCTTGGGAGGTTCTCCTGCTGCCACAAATTGCGTATTTCGAATGTAAGGTCCACGATATTTATATTCTGTCAAGGATAAACAAATCGTGGACAACTACAACAGGAACCACATGTTGGAGGTGCTAGGTTCGGAATGTCGAAAGCAACGTAATCTCTCCGTTGGGAGAAAATAATCTGAGACCAGCGATGTATTTCCATGAATGTCTGGCGATCATTTGGGTCTAGCGTTGCGGAGTCATTTTCCGTTCAATGTTGATGACCTTTCGGACGGCGGCCAGCGTAAAGTTGTTGGAAAAGATCGACGGGATCGACATGTCCATGTATTTCTTTTCGGAAGGCCAGATGCGGAGCGCGGCTGTGACGTTTCTCGCTGACTGAATACCTTGTAGATCCCCCATTTCGATCGATCCAGTGACCGGGTTGCTCCCGGTGTGGCATCATCTTCGTCTTCGTGCAGGTACCTTTCGGTCCAGGTTCGCCCCACCTACCACGCGTTGTACTCTTGTCTCGTGCGATACAGACTTCCATAATCATGCCTGAGCTTCTTTCAGTACGTCTGCAGTTGTGGCGGCCGAAAAAGCTGGTGACTCTGTTCAATCATAATCTCAATGTTCTTTGCTTCATTCATCTCAAAGTCATGCATCAACTCCATCTGTTGTTGTTGGTTCAGTCCAGTGCCTCTGACATCTTGACTCCAAGCCGGGTTGAGATAATCGGCCATCTCGTACCCCTGGTTCGCCGCGTAGGCTTGGTTATAGAAGGATGATGACATCATTGGCATGCTCGTCATGTTATATGCGTCTTGGGGCGGCATCGAGAAGGTGGGGTTCCAGTGTGGCAGCTCGGCGAAGGTGGTGGGTAGCGAGGTGAACTGGGTTGTCGGTGGGTAGCTATAGTTGGGCACGTTACTGTCCATGGACGTTTTCGGGCTAAGTTGGTCGTACGGCGGCGGAGGTTGCTGTGGCGACGTGTGTAGTGAAGCCTGTCGAGCATTCGGTGAGCTCGAAAATGAATTTGCAACATTGGACTGGCCGCTGCTAAAGTTGAAGAGCTGCTGAGTCTGGTTTGGTAAATAGCCGAACGGCGCGGGTACTTTCTCGGAAGGCGTGCTCACTGATGCAGTAGACGCCGTAGCTGGGCTCGTCGTTCGTGACCTATTGATGCCGTCGACAATGTTGCCAGACACGACAGAGGCAGTATCTGACGGAGAGCTGGCTGAGATGGGTATGTCGCCGTCTTTGTCGTAGATCCTCATGCAGGCTCCAATCAGGTTGTAGTAGAGGCCAATTGCGGACTCGACGCCAGGCCATCGCTCAGAGGCGTGTCTGATAGAATCCATTGCCACGTTCAGGTGACCCTCTACCTCTTCACGGCTGTGATGATTGCGTACTTCGCAGTACGACAAGGTCCAGAGCATGGTGTTGATACACATGAAGATTGCTTGAGTGAAAATCCAGGTGACGTCGACGCTCTTTGTCTCAATCTGCTTCATAGTCATGTAGATGTTGTACTGGCATGCATCATAGCAGCGGATGGCAGCCTGTACAGAAGGGCGTGGGACTTGTGGTGAGGGGCGGTACATGAACACGACCATGGTGTTGTATCGTCCGGTGAACCTGGGGCATGTTAGTGGGGTTTTTTTAAGGAGTAACGGCAGTATTTACCAAACCTTGTTCAGGCCTGAGCCGCCGTCCATTTCGGGACTGGTGTCCCGCCAAGCCTCGATCTTGGACTGCATCTGAGCGAACCAGGGGTGCTGGTCGTCCTTTGGTTCGGGCTTCTTCCTCTGGTACAGCATCTTTCGTATCTCGAGCTGCAGGAGACGCATCTTGTAGAAATGTATGCCAATCCACTTCTTGAGTGATGCTTGAGGCGCGGGCTTGACGCCTTCCCTGGTGATGTACAGATCATCGACCAGCTCGCCGAACTTGACATCGATGTGTTCCCGTCGGGTGGCAAAGTGAGCAGGGCGTCCCAGGCTGTGCGACAAACCGTAGTCCATGGTGAGTATGCTCCAGAACATGCGACGGCGCATGTCGACTTCGAGAGGGTCGGCGGAACGGCCAGCCGGTCCCATACTGATCGTCTTTTCCTCGTGCAAGCCCAGGGCCTGGCAAAGGCGCACGCCAAGGCCGATGATATAGTAGACTGCGGTCCTGGTTGGCGTCAGAAGCGAGTAGCCGGCCACTAGGCAGAAGCACTGCAGCGTCTTTAGGTTCATTGGCTTGATGGCTGCCTCGAAGTGCTTGAGGGCTGCGAGGTAGTAGCTGTCGGCAAGGCCTGCGTACTGCGTGTCCATCTTCTGCAGGCTAATGGCGATGACCATGCGCAGACAGTAGTTCTGGTAGGGATCAGTGGAGCCGTTGTAGACTTGGTCGACGTCTTGGGTGAAGGTCGGCTCGTGGAAGATGGGGTACATGGGGTGCACTAGGCACAGTCAGTGTGTGCGTGGGGGACGGACGTGCAGCCTTACGCGCCTTTGCAGTAGAACAGCTCGACGAGCAGATTGGTGAGCTCTCGGTTGGGGAGCTCTTCGGCAGCGACGTCGCTCACCATGGGGTAGATCTTGGACGTCGGCCGCTTGTCCTCTTGGGCAAAGGCGGCCTTGAGGTCCTTGGCCTTGGCATGGGGCACGATCTCGGATATGCTCTTGGACTCGGTGAACTGCTTTGCGAGCTGCATCACCAGGCGCGTGATGGTGATGCCGCTCGAGGGCCCCAGGAATTTGCTCTCGTCCGAATCCTGCACGCGCACCGTCGCTGCCCCGCGCATCACATCCTCCGGGTCGGGCTCAGCGTCGTCCCGCTCCAGGTCCGCGAGCTGCTTCTCGAGGTCGCGCACCTTCTGCTGCAGGTGCACGACATAGTTGCGGGGGATCTTCCTGCCCTTGGTGGGGTCGTAGTATTCGCAGTGCGAGTTGGTGCGCTCGCAGGGTCCGCATCGGGGCAGGCCGGGGTCGCATCTCGTCTTGCGCTGGACAGGCGTCAGTCACTGGATATACGGAGCACGTACGCCTCCAAGACGATACGAGGGCTCGGCCTTACCGTCCGGCAGCGACAGCACGCTGTGAGGGTGTGGGCAATGCGGCTCTGGCTGGTCGTGCCTTCCTCTGCAGGGTGCGGGGCCCCTTCCGTCTTTGGCTGTGTCGCGGTCGCGACTTCCATCGCAAGTCTCTCACCAGGCGCGCGAGGGGGGGCGGCGATACGATCGTCTTCTTTGGCTTATGATGTGCGGCCGGGGGTGTGGGGGAGATGGACGCGCACCTCCATGCCCGTGATGTCTGTCGCGGCGGCGCGGGCGGGACCGTCGATGATGCCAGAGAGAGAACGCAGGTCTACGGGCCACGGTGGCACGGCCCAGCAGAAATTGAAAGTACGTTACGCCAGCCAGCCGGGTGTTTGCTTTATAGCCAAGACCATAAGTTACGAACAGTGCCTATCACAGAGCACGACACCCTCGCGTGGTGCGCCGTAGCAGCCTGAGTGAATTCGCTTGACTACCAGAGCTCGATCCCGCGGGATACAATCAATTTGCTCGACCTGCAGCCGAAGAGGTCGCTGATAGGCTGCACGTTTGCATTCGGCCTCGAACGCCCCAGCGAACCGCCCTGCGCCGAACAGAGATGCGAATCCCCACCACCCCACTCGCATCAGCCCTCACACTTCAACTTTCGAGCATTCCTGCGCGGCTCGGCGCGGCAGAATACCGTCATCTATCCGCGGCCCTTGGACGCTGAAGTGTGCATTCAGCGTGCCAGCCAACTACCTACGCCACCCGTCGAACCGCTCAACACTACATACACCAGCGCCGCCAGCGCCGCCATCGCCGCCAACCCACGATACCCATCATTCGTGTACCGGCAAGTACCTCCGGGGCCCTCGCTTTTTAGGCCCGGCGCGCTATTCCTTCCACGTACGTACGGCCGAGGCTGGTGAGTGCCATCTCGTCTCTTATCAGTCGAAACGTGACAGCGATCCGTGCCCTCTACACTACACAATTACGCGTGCCATGCACCCCTCATCTTCTGTATCTACTATCTAGTGTGACATGCACCCAGCACCTTAATCTTGCATTGTTAAGCTTTAGCCTATGCCGCAGTCTTTTTGTCTAGCGTGTGGTGCCATAGTACAAACTTTTACTCATTCACGCATAGCAAACACATGGCCCTAGAAACTCCCTTGCTCCGTGTGAGCAGGCCTGTAGCCGCATGTTCGCGATGCCGGGCAGCCAAAGTCAAGTGCGACGGCAAATTGCCTGCCTGCACAGCCTGCGAGAAGTCGAACCGGGCATCTGAATGTTCGAGCACCAACGACCAATTCGCAAGGGGCAAAGAAAGGAGCTATGTAGCGACATTGGAGTCCAAGGTCGAGCGACTGGAGAAGAAGATTCACGAAGCCAGAGCAAGGAGGAAGTCGTCCGTCCTGATGTTGGACATGTCCGAGGCATCCACCCCACGCAGGGCCTCTACCGACACCTTGAAAGCGACCAGACCCATCAGCAAGCGAGCTGCACGGCGGAAGGAAGCTTCAGAGATTGACGATCTGGTTTCAGACTTCGGTCTTCTGTAAGTGGGCCTTTGATCGATTTTGCACGGTACTAACTCCCCCAGTGCTGTGAACGCGACGGCTAGAGACTTCTATGGCTTCACTACAGAGATGTCATACGCTCGCTTGATTAGATCTGCAAGTGCGAAAGAGCCGCTCCCTACAGGCTTGACTAAAGCTTTGCCTCCCAAATATGCAGCAACACCGCTTATCCAGCATTACCTGAACAACGTTTTCACTCTTTGGCCAGTTTTTGAAGAGGCTACCCTATACTCTTCAGTAGACGCCATCTATCAACAAGGAGACAGTGCGACACCGTGGGATCGCTGGAGCGTGCGTATGGTCCTGGCCATCGCATGTCTCTCACAATCCGAATCGAGAGGTGATACCCACTACTCGGACGCTGTGGGTCACATGAATGCCGCTCTGGAAAACGCCGAAGACGTGCTGCACCCAGGATATGTCTCCAGCATCCAGGCTTTGATACTATGGACCATCTATGCCACCATGGATCCCCACCACTTTGACAGTTGGACACTCGTGGGCGCGGCTTCAAGAGCGATGGTCGATCTTGGTATCCATCAAGACCCTTCCAAGAATGTCACTGTCTCACGTGCTAAACTGGAAATCAGGAGAAGGGTGTATTGGTGTATATACTCCCTCGATAGGTAAGTTCCACGCAACGCTATTTCCCACTCTTGCTAAATACGTCTTAGATCAACATCACTTGTTCAGACTCGCGCGTTCTCTTTTTCCGACGAAGCTGCCAATGTTGCCTTTCCGTTCTACAGCCCCTCCATCTCTCCAAAGTACTCCTCGCCACAATCCCAAGTTTTCCAACAATCCTTCGATACGGCTCTCGATCTCTTCAAAATACGTGAGATCCAATCGGAATGGTACATGGACCTCTTCCAGTCCGGGCGTGAGCCATGGCAGGACCCTTATCAGTACATTTGGAAACAGTACGCGAGAATGTCGGAGTGGTTCCAGGACATGCCTCAAAGCACTCTACCTCCTGTTAAAGCATTTTTTGAGCTTGAGCTTCTCTACAGCTACGTCTATATCCTGTCTCCAAGCCCGCGGATACCGCACATTCACGAGTACGCTCAGCGTCTGATCTTCGAGCACTGCATTGCCTATGCTACCAACCTACTCGCCGTGTTAGACAAGGCGTCGAATACGACAAAACCACCTGTCACCTTCTACGACGCGATGCGAGCCTACATGACCGGTCGGCAATTTGTTGATGTGCTGTCGCGTAACCTAGATCTTATCCTCGATCCAAGGCCAGCCATACCACCTACACCAGCAAATGCCCAGCCAGAGTCTGAGGATCCGCTAGCACCTGCTGCGCAGATCAGTGCGCCATCCTTTCCATCTCCTCTGCTTCCAGAAGGACAGATGCTGCTACTGGACCCGACAACCCGAGCAATCAACGCGATCAACGACTTCACGTCGGTGCTCTCCAAGTTTGGTCTTCGGTTTGGCTTCACGCATTGGCGTGATCGTTTCCAGCGTGAGTCGGCGGCGCTATCTGCGCTACTCTACCAACGCAAGCAAATGTCACCGCATACATCGCCTCCACTACAGCAGATGTCCCCGACGGTCACCTTCCCACCACAATGGGTACCAATGCCATCCGTATCGCCACAACCGCCGCAGCTGATGTACCATGGACTTCCAACCACTCCACCCAGCCTCTTCCCACAACAATCAAGTCCCTTCTCAAGCTCGATGTCCTACAATGGTAATTCATATGACCGGTCCACCCAAAGTCCACCACAACACACTATGTCATACGATGCGAGTCCAGGCCAGCAAAGTTGGACCACACCCTCACCACAGCCCATGCCAGATTTGCCGCAGCCTACAGGAGGCCAGAAGAGAAGAGCGCTTGTGTACGGGCCCGGCCTGCCCCCCGCGCACCCAAGTCAAGGCCACAGTCGCGGCAGCTCAGCAACTTCACCCCAGGATAATACGAGCTGGACCCAACAGCTGCAACCAGAACCCAACAGCTATTTCCAAGCCCCGCCGCCCATGCAGCAACAAAACAGCGACTCTTGGAACCAAGGACCGGCCCAGGGGAACTGGAGTTGAAGAGAGCTGTGAACGCCGAGTGCGAAGTTGTCATTCTATATATTCCGCTCGACAATGGCAATCAGAACACGTACGTTTAGCGTCTAATCACCATCGGGTCGTGACTAGCGTGGCGCTAATTACCTATGCAAAGCTTGCCCCCCGGGTATCCTTCTCGAGAGAAAGAGCGGGTCACAAAATGCCACAGCCTGCTCCCACTTTATCTCCTCCACATGCAACAACACAGCACGATACCCAGCATGCCCTGTCGCATGCCGGTATCCAGGCAAATGTACATGCCTATCACCAGACATACATCGCACCGCTCTACGCCAAGAACTCAAAACGCAAAGGACGCCGAAATCACAACTCAAGATGCTTCCCTAGTCTATCCTTGACATATTAGTTTGACAAAAAAAAAACGGAAACGATTCAAATCGAGTCTAATCCCTGTCGACACATGCATTTGACATTACACGACGACACACACGAGTTAGGTCAGGGTTTCGGTTCCCCTGGGAATGATGGATCCACACGCGAACAGCGACGCAACGACAGAAAAAACAAGCCCCATGTACATGGCCCACACCGAAGGGAAGGAGGGAGAGAGGGGTGGGAATGTTACCAAGCAAACGAACTACCGCTACGCTACTAGTATCACACAAACAGCAGGAAATCAAGACAAAAGACAAAAAAGGCAGGACAAAGAGCGAAGGTGTGAGAATAGAATAGAATAGAAATGTTGTTCGTTCCAACTCGAACGTATGCTTCTCAATAAGAAATAAAGAAGAGTATGTGAAATGAAATTAAAACCAAGTCCAACGCATGGTACGTGATATAGGATGGGTTAACTACGAGAAAGGAAAGAAGATGGATTGGTTAACGATGAGCACTGAGATGAGAGAATGGATCGCTTGTGTACAAGTATCTGATATCAATCGTCTAACCACGACGGCAAGAAAAGGTATTCTCTCGTTACACGTACGGACCCCCAATAAAAAAACAATAGCTTTACGATATGCATTCGATCTAGTAAAAAACAATAGCCTACGGATTCCCAAAACGGATACCGAACGCATATCAAGGGTTCGCAAGCGCTAAACATGCATCGACCGCAAGCCCCACGCTAGACAAACCAGTCAGCAATCAAATGCTAAAAAAAAAAGGAAAGTTTTGGGGATTTGATAGAGACGGTACGTACCGGCCCTCCTTCTGGCGCACCACATCATCGATGACATCGCGGTCCAGTTGGGGAAACATGCCGGTCAACGTCTCGACGACGACTTTGTGTTCTTTTCTCTGGATTCGTCGCGCTTCTTCCGCTTCGGCTGAAGCTTGTCGCGCGGCCGCATCCTCGGCGGATAATCGTTGGCGTTGCCGGTCTTCTTCGTGGTGAGACGGTGTCTGTTTTTCGCTCATGGGTGCTTGGGCAGGGTAGTCGGTGGATGCACGGGGTGGCAGTTGCGGTTTGGATGTGGATGCGGGCCCGGATTGTGTTTGATGGGTGGTATCGTTATCGGAGAAGATACGTCCGATGGTGCTGAGGGGGCGTTGTATGGTCCGGAGTAGACCGGCTACAGCCGCGTTTTCTTCTTCTGGTTGTTCGGCTTCTGAGGTGCGGCCTTTGATGCTTGTTGAACGTCGTGGGCCAGCACGTTCTGCTTCCATTGAATTTCTTTGCGTCAGTTCTGGCCGTAACGGCGTTGTTTTCTCTGCAATGTGGTGGTAGTGTGGTGATGCCATGCGCCTGTGGTTTGGTGCTGTGGGATGTAGAAGAGTGGGAGCGGCTGAGGACTCGGCTTCTTCTGCAGCGTGCCGTTCCGCAATAGCCGATACTGCTGCTTCGACGTTCTTCTCAAACTCCTCGTCGGTCACCGTCAGTGACGTCTTGTCGATCCCTTCGATGAATTGAACGGCGCCCATTAAAGACGAGATATAATAACCTGCTTCTCCGCCAAGCTTTTCCTGGTTTCGAAAACGGAGGATGTATTGTACATTCGAGACGAGGTGGTCGGGGTTCGCTTGCAGGACGGTATAAATGAGCAGTGGCACGAATGCATCCGCTGACTGATCAGAGTTTGAGGTCCGGAGGAAGCCAAAGATAACTTTGCAGCAGTTCAAGATGCAGATGATCTTATCTCTTGGCGCCCGGTAGCTCTTGATCTTCAGCAGCTCTTGCTGCGCCAGGTGGAGGAACTTCCTACCCTTCTCACCAACTGGTTTGATGTCGAGATGCTCTTCGCTCACCCATTTGTAGATGCGCACCTTCTGCGCCAGTACCTCGTCTCGCTCTACGTCTTCTTGATGCTGTCCTCTTCTGCCAGGCGCGGGCGGCTCTTGTCTCCGCCGGCCTTTCCTCGGTGAGGCTGGCTCGGGTGCTGGGATTGCAGGAGAGAAGGTCTGACTGTACAACCGATTCATGACAAGCTTTTCCATTCCTTCTCTTGCGTTGTCGAACTCGGCATCTGACACGGTACGCCATACTTCGCACTGGGCCATCTTCTTGCTTATGAACTCAAGGAAGTCACCTATGATCTTGACCTGTTCATGGACCATCCACTGCTTCTTGCCAAATTCGAGGAGGAAGGAGCGCAAAAACTTGGCGACAGGGTCAGCTGTCCGATGACGTAGCTGTTCGAGAAAACGGTGAAAGTCGAAGGGCAGGTCTGGTTCTGGCTCCGGTGCGGGCTGGGCGGGCTTGTATTTGGGAGCGTGTGCGCTGGGCGAGGTGGGCTCTACGAAGGATGTGTTTGTGCCGACACGATATAAGGATGACGTTCGCGGTGGTGGAGATTGGAGGGAATGGACAGAAGCTGTGTCGTCGGTCGGCGTAGGAAGCGGCTTGTCGAGCGGGACCAAACTGGATCGACGCGGTGGGAAGGCGGCCGATGGCGTCTCGAGCAGAGGACTGGCGAGCTCCAGTCGCGGAGACATTATCTCGTGCTCCCCTGGGCCTTCGTTGCTCTCGAACTGGTCCATGATGCTCTGTATCTCCGACTGCGAATTGTCCATGGCGTCCCCCGTGCCGTCGTGGTTGGCGGTGTAATAGGCCGCTGCAGCATCCTCCGAGTTCCTCCCGCTCGATCGCTCCTGCGACATTGGGGACGTGGTGCGACTAGGCACATTGCTCGCCACGAGGTACTTTTCGTCTTTCGGCGGGGGAGGTGGGGGAGGTGGAGGTGACGGTGACGGTGACGATATGGGGGCTTTGCCAGCAGCCTTCTCACTGGGCTCAGCCTCGTCCTGGCCTACATGCCCCTCGGCCTGGACATGGACAGCCTGCCCCGCCTCGTTCGTGGTACTCGCACCCTCTGCCGCTTCATTGGGCTCTAGGGCTTGGCCTGTTGAAGGCTCATTTGCTGCTGTCGTGTTTACATCCTGTCTGTCTGTTACATCATCTAGCTTCTCTTCGGTAGTGTCTGCATCGGGTTGCGGAGTTGCGTTCGGGGGAGACATAGACCGACGGCGACTGGGAGGTTTAGGAGAGAACTAAGTGGTTGATTGAATTTCCATAAAGATTCTACTGAGCTCTGAGCAGCTCGAGCGGTGTTGACAGTTGTCAGGCGGCTTCGTTGTCGTGGTGCCTGCGGCCTGCTGCGCCTGCCTCGCCTGCCTGGAGTCGTCCGCATGCGCATGGCCGGTCGGCATCTGGGAGCCGAATCTCCGAGCCATCCCCGCTGGCCCCTCTCAGTGTCAACCCCAAAACTCTATCGCAACCTCACCAGCCCTATCCGCCCCATCATGTGCGGCATCTTCTTCGCCCTCAGCAGGGCCGGATATGTGACACCCGAAGCTAACACGAAGCAACTGCTTCGGAACAGAGGCCCGGACAGCATCGGGCTGCATCAGACCTGCATACAGACAAGCTCCACCAGCACAGACAAAGCTTCGACGCCCGTCTACGCGTCTTTCCTCTCAACAGTGCTTGCTCTGCGGGGCAGCGATATTGTTGCACAACCTCTCACCGATGAAGCAACCGGCTCCGTTCTCTGCTGGAACGGGGAGGCCTGGAGCATTTCTGGAAATGCCGTCAACGGCAACGATTCCCAGCTCGTGTTTACCAAGCTTCTTGAGGCATGCGCCGGCGCAAGCCACACATCTACAGACAAGGTCGTCCGTCTGCTTTCCTCTATCCGGGGACCCTATGCTCTTGTCTTCTACGATGCACGAAGCAAGCGCATCTACTATGGACGCGATTGTTTAGGCAGGCGCTCGCTGCTGCGCAAATTCACTTCGGACGGCACGCTTGTCTTGTCTAGTGTCTGCGACAATGCTTCAGGGGAAGCGTGGAACGAAGTAGAAGCTGACGGCATATACTCTGTGTATCTTGGCCTCGTAGACTCCGCTTCGGATTCCTTCCGTTACACGCACATTCCTCATCGTCGCGCCGATCAAGAAGATATTTCTGGACTTTCATTCGTAGGTAGGTCATTGGATAGGAGGGTACTGCTAAGAATCACAGACGCTACCTTTTCCTGCCATGAACCGCAGTGTACCTACCGAGGCCTCTTCTCAAGTACCCGGCGTTGTAGATCAGCTAACGTCTTGTCTCGAAACGTCGTTGCGTCTTCGCGTACAACGGGTGCGCGAGGCAACATCGAACCAAGTAAGACCCGGAGCGAAACCTCAGGCAAGCGTGGCAGTTCTTTTCTCAGGCGGTCTTGATTGCACAATACTTGCGCGCATGTGTCACGATATACTCCCGCCGACCGAGCCCATGGATCTTCTCAATGTCGCCTTTGAGAACCCTCGCATTCATTCTAATCTTGAGCCTGGCATTAGCCCCTATGAGCTTTGTCCGGATCGGATTACAGGGCGGTCATCTCATGCGGAGCTGATCCAAGTCTGCCCAGGCCGTAACTGGCGATTCGTGGAGGTCGACGTACCCTATACCGAGACGCAAGCACAGCGGACCGCCGTCATGGCGCTAATGCATCCTCACAACACCGAAATGGACCTATCTATATCGTTCGCCCTCTATTTTGCCTCACGGGGGAATGGTTTGAGACGCACTTTGCACGACGCTACAGCTAAGCCATATACTACCCCTGCACATGTGCTTCTATCTGGACTTGGTGCCGACGAGCTCTTTGGAGGATATCAGCGACATGATACTGCCTTTTCACGACGTGGCTACCCCGGCCTCATCGAAGAGCTTGAGCTCGACTTCAACCGGCTCGGAAAGCGCAATCTCGGCCGAGATGATCGAATTATCAGCGACAGTAGCAAAGAGGTCCGCTTTCCTTATCTTGACGAGGAGTTCATCGCGCTTGCACTCCGCCTGCCAGTAACCGCCAAATGCGATTTTGGAATACCGCAAATCAGCGACAGCGAGGATCCCGCCCGGCTTCTTGAACCTGGGAAGCGAGCACTTCGACTACTGGCATGGAGATTGGGCATACACAGAGCTGCTGCAGAGAAGAAGCGCGCCATACAGTTTGGTGCTCGCACCGCGAAGATGGAAACGGGCAAAACAAAAGGCACCAATGTGCTTACTTAACAAGGTTAGTCATCTCTATTCTTCAACCTTCTGGCAATGATGAGGACACGAGTATACATTCGAGACACCAGTGCGTTTCCTCAGAATTATGAAATCCAGAAATGGATCGCATATGACTATAAGCGCGCGGTGTCACTGATTCGTACATAAAAGGCAAGTCTGAGCCTTGCAAATTTTCACATCTCTCACCGGCTTTCCTACGGCCTGCACTGACGACTCTCCAACAGTTTATTTCGGATGTTGAAAAATCCCGGTACTCTTTCCCTGAAACCTTGAAAACGGGATACATGTACGCACTTGGTACGTCACTTCAACATCAACTTACAATGCACATATCGAAACCAGGGACATTTTTGAGCCTCCACATGAATGAGATCTTCCAATACTATTGCTACTATCAAACCATGGTCCTGCTGCCTCCGCCGCCTTCATATCAAACTCGTCAATACTGTATTTCCTCCTCACGGTTTACCCACCACCTCGATGTTGCAATAGCCTGAACAAATAGGGTACTGAGATGACTCGGGACTCAGAAAGGCTCTGATATGGCTGTTTCTGCAACACCGCCATGAAGGTCCCCGCCGTCGAGACCGCCAACACCACCGCCAACACCGCCAAGGTGCGCAGCGTCTGACTCTCCATGGCCTCCCTGGTGGCCACTTACATGACTCTCAGCGCGGGCCGCTGGTGCAGGAGCGCCTATGACGAGCTTTTCTGGCATTCCGATGCGGATCCCGTTGTTGGACGATTTGTCGTTGGTCTGCGGAACGACAGGCGACGACGCGGCGAGCAATGTAGATTTAGCGGGCGAAAGCGAAGATCCTGTGGTCTTAGTACGCGGTCGCAATTGGGTTGACATATCATCCATCGGACGGCTTTCCACTATGACTGGATCCAACCTGATGTTTGCGACCACGCACATGACCAGTAAAAGTAGGAGATCTAAATAGGTAGGGGTAGGGGGTCTCGATGCGCTACTCTTCTTTCTGGGTTTCGGTCTACCTGTCTTCTGCGG
This sequence comes from Decorospora gaudefroyi, assembly GCA_010015605.1. NCBI lineage: Eukaryota > Fungi > Ascomycota > Dothideomycetes > Pleosporales > Pleosporaceae > Decorospora > Decorospora gaudefroyi. Next base: position 57,822 of record ML975327.1, read on the forward strand.
CTTCTGCGGCTTATGTGGCTTCTGTGCCTTCTGCTTCCGGACAACGGTCTCTTTCGGTATATTCTCAGGGAGCACAGGTAGGTCCGGTGGCCAGCACCACAGTCCATCACCCTGTCCTTCTCCTTTTACGACATAGCATTCTGTGCCAGTTGGGCAACAATAATTCCCGCAACATATGCCGTCTTGCGGACATAGTCCAAAGGCGCCGGTATGCTGGTCGCAGCATTTAGATTCGTCGGGTTTGTAGCAGCCTGTGGTACCGCAGGTCTGTGCTGGTGTGGCACAGGACAAGCGTTTGTCTAGTGAAGAAGAAATGGTGGTGTTGGTGGGTATTGGGTGGGACTGGGGTTGGGTTGCGGGAAAGGGATTGTGGAGGCTGCCGGTCGCGAATGGAACAAGTAAGAGGATAATGTGGAAAAGCTTGGGAAGGGTGACCATGGTCTTGCTGGACATTTTGGCGACAGATGGCGACGGCGTTGTGGCGCACGAGATTGTGAAAATTGTGTTGAACAACGTGATGGATGTGAGCTACTCGAAGAAAACGTAGTTAGCTTCACGAGAAGGTGGATTTTAGAGTCTTCAGGTTGTAGGCTCGATCGGTGATATTTAAATCTAAGTTTATGGTTAAAATTGTTTGAATGTAAACATTCAATTTTCTTCACACATCCAGACCATGCATTTCAACGAACGGCCATCACTCAACCATAGACATAATCACACACTATCGAAACCTGACACAACCCCACGAACGGCTAGGTTTCGAGCATCGTCACATGCGTAAACAAAAAGCTCGCGTGGCGAATCGAACACACACCAGAAACCCTAGAACATTCCAGCCACACTTGCTCGCCGCAGCACCGCCACAATGACGCAACAACACCCGCCCCGCCTACGCTATATAACCAACCAGCCCAACTCCCCCCTTCCTTCCTTCCTCACCACAAACCACCACACATTCACATTCACAAACACAAAAATGCCATCCACCACCACACCATCCAACACCAGCAGCACGACCGCGCAAACGAGCCAAAGCGTACCTAATTCGTCGACGCAGAGTGTGGCTAGTGCGCCTAAGACGGAACAGGAAATCGAGGCGGAACGGAGGTATTTGGAGGCGATGGAGGAGGAGTATGCTAAGAGGGAGGGGGGTGCTTGATGGTTAGTGGGGTGGGTTGGGTAGGCTGGGAACGAATATAGGAGTGGTATCAGATCTGGGTTTGAAATTGCACTCTTAGTTTATATTATTGCTGGGCTTATCGTCTTCTGTGCTTGAGCCTTCGCTTTTCGTCCGTTGTATCTTGTTTAACCCAACTGACGGCGCATCACCACTAGCCTAGCTTTACATTCAGATTGCAAGTTGCACCACAAAACCATCATCTCCCCATCTCCACCCCTTCACCCCTCTAGCGCCTTGCTTATAAGCTCCCCCCTCCTCCCACCCATCGGCATCTCACGCGCAAGCCCCCTCCCCCTCTCCCCCATTTTCCCCCACGTCTTCTTCAAAATGCCCACCATCTTCTCCTCATCATGCTCCCGCTCAAACGCCTCAAACTGGTCGTCCAAGAACACCAAACAGGCTACATCTTCCAGTATCTGTGTCTCGGCGTCTCCTTCTTTCAGCCCCTCTTTGCGTATCAGTGCGGCGACGCGCGCTGCATCTGCTTCGCTGTAGCCGGCTTCTTGGCAGATTTGTTCCACGAGCGTCGCTTGCCGTTTCTTTAAAAAGGTCCGCCACGCGTGGTAGCCTACCCGCGTCATTGGGTAGCTGGACCGTGGCACTTCCCACCGTCGGAAGTGTTGGGCGCGGATGGCTAGTTGGAGGGGTTCCGAGGTATGCGACGTGTGTTTGTGTAGGTAGGTGGTGCATTTTTCGGCGTAGTGGAGCTCGTAGGGGGTTGGAGGGTTGGTGGTGGTTTTGTTGGGGTCGAGGGCGTGGGCGGCGTCGATTGCGGCTAGTGCTTTTTGGAAGGGTGTTGACATTTTTGCGGCGTTTAAGGAGGGTTTTTAGGGGGGGTGCGATGGCAGGGGGGATGTGCGGAAAGGTTGCGAGACATGGTGGAGTTGCGAGCGTGATAAGGGGAGTGGTAGGAGATGCGCTGAGATAGGCGGGTGGGTATACCCCGCGGTTGGTGGTGTGGGGGGTGGTCCCTGCGCATGCTCCGACCAATCTGTCGTGCGTCACTGTCAAAACTTCAGACACAGACATCTGACATTACCACCGACCAGCGTTATGCTAAGCTTGATGTGTTTGCCAGCTCATCATTGATAAGCCACGTCTTCTAGATCTTGCCCTTCTACTTCCGCCCTCCCCTTCTTCATCAGAACGAATGCAGTATGGTGGCGTCATCTGATTGGCCGCTAAGAATGCTCAGCCTCTCCCCTCGAAAATCAGCCCGCTCACCTTGATTCTCAGCCTCACTATTATATCATAGCCATGGCCCATGTCTGTTACCATGCCTTCCTTGCTAACCTCGCACAATCAAGAAACGACGCGCCTTTGCGATGGACCGCATTTCATCCACTTTGGGAGGGGACATGGGGCCGCCTCTCCAGTTCGATCCAGAGAGCGGCATGGACACATTCTTTGATTTCGAGACTTTCGGACAATCGCATGCGGACGACTGTAATCTGGAAAATGACCTTCAATCTTTTCTTCAATCTTTTCTTCAATCTTTCCCTCAATCCTTCTCCCAATCTTCTGCCGCGGACGCGATTCCTGGTAGCCTCACCCAAGACCCAACGTTTATGTCTGGATTCGATGGCGTTGGTAATCAACCATTCTACCCACCTTTACAAGAGGACGTGGCTTTCTCAGCTATCTTCGACGACGTATTAGGCACCGGCACCTGGCCGCTGAACCCTCACCAGGACCATTCGACTGCGATGGCCGTGGATACGACTATGATCGACATCGCCCTGGAACCGACTGATCCCAAGGCGACGCTCTGTTCTCAAACTAAGGACATGGTTAAGACCAAGCCGAAGAGAACCCGCATTTCTGCAGCGGTCAAAAGCGTTCTAAACGATCATTTCCGCAAGAATCCATATCCGGACGACCGCGAAATCGCTTCGCTTCTGGAGGCAACAAAACTCACCGGTCGTACAATTAAAACCTGGTTTACGAACACGAGGTCGCGCAACCGGGGTACTGGAGAGGAGGTGTCAGCAAACTGGACATTCCCATCTCCACCCGTGGATCAAAACTCCAGCAGTGGGCTAGATGATGCCGAGGGTACTTTTCAAACCAGATCGAATACGAGAAGAATCACTCGAGCGAGCTTGGAAGCTTTGAATCGCACATCGCCCACTACAAGTGTGAATTCTTTGGATAGATATCTTGCAACCTTTGATACGCAAGAGTATCTCAATACCGCACGCACGGGTTCTTCGGCGCAAACACCTGTACCCAAAAGATTGTGCCTACTACCAAACAAATTAGAAAGCAATTCTGACGCGCTATTCACCCATCAAAGATCATCACGCAAACCCTCTTCCACCACTCCACCCTCAAGCTACCCTTCCAAACGCGATACCCGCAAAGCGCGGCGAGCACGGAGTGTCACACGATCAGAAAGTTCCTTTGGATCCGTTAACTCCGTCGGCTCCTGTACTAGTGTCGGAAGTGTCAGATCTGTCGACTCAAGAGGGGCTCGCCGTGGTAGGAAACAATGGGTGCGGCAGAATACAAATCGAACCGGCTCACGTACCAAGGTGCTGACTCGTCCCGAGAGCCCCAAGAACACGTCTTCCAGGTTCAATGCTCCCCAAGTGGATTTGAGTAGCACGCCCAAGCGGCGTTTGTTTTGCACGTGGCCCGACTGTTCTGAAAGTTTCCGCTATCGATCTGAATGGGCGCGTCACGAAGAGGCTATCCACTACTTACCCTATCGATGGGTGTGTTGTTCAACAGAGTCTTCCTCTAGAACGCTTCCACAATGCTTCGCCTGTAATGAAAGGCCCATTACCGCTCGCCACTTAATCCAGCAGCATTTTGGCGATTGCGCAACAAAAGACCAAAAGGCCAGAACCTTCTTCCGGGAAGATCAGCTGGTTCAGCATATCAAAGGCGTTCATCTGGGCCCAAGTACAACCAAAAAGTCCATACAAGACCTCTTGTCGATATGGAAGATCGAGAACCCCGCCCTCGATCCAAAAAGCCTGCATTGTGGATTCTGTGGAATTTCGTTCAACAACTGGACCGAGCGACAGGATCATGTGTTCGAGCATCTTCAAGGTGACGCGTGCAAATCGGCGTGGTGGCCCTCCAGGCTACCAACAATTCCCGCCCCCCAGCCTATGGCGCGACCATTGACACTAGGTGTCGCGAAGGACGACTTTGTTTGTTTTAACTGCGGCTGTGTCCGCAACGATGTTTCTACCGCATTCGAGAATCATTCTTGCTGCACTGCATGGTCATGTCGTCACCTGCATGACTTCCATTCAGTATTCCTCATTACCCGGCGCAGTTTCCCAGCAGCCCCCATCGTTTCGGCTACCTGTCGCCTCTGTATTCACACACTCCACGACATGTATGGAGAAGATGAAAACTTTCTGCCGAGTCTCGAGGAACATGCAAAGACCCATTACTTACGACAATGCTCTCAGGAAGCTTTCACGTCCCATGCTGCTTTTGCAGATCACATGGTTCATTACCATGGCGCGCAATTGTCGTCTTGCAAATCATTGATTTTGAAGCCGTGGCAGTGCGATCAAACCATATTGCAATCCAAAGTCATGGACGTCAACTACTACACAATTCAGACGAATCACTTTTGTCACCGGAGCCCTTTGTGTTGCGATACAGACCCGGGTAAGGTCGTCACAACTCCTTACCCCACCCCTCGGCATCCATGAGTCACTTCAGCACCTCTTCAGTCTCTACAAGGAGTCGTTGGTTTCAGCCAGGCTGACTACCAACCCCTCAACCAATCTCTTAGATACCATGAGGCCTGACCAGATACGATCCGCATACTTTGTTTTTACCGGACATGAAATCAACCCCAATTACGGAGTGAGAGAGAGCGTTATGTCCTGCTTCTTTTCAAGGTCCGAGACTTACTGTAACATGTGTGGCGCTTGAAGACGGGCTGGAAGATCGTTACGAGGCACCTAGAGGATGCAGAGCAGAAGGAAGATTATGATAAAGGAGTGGAGGTCCTACCAGGAGCTTTACGTGCTATTAAGGACGAACATAAACATGCGTGGCATTGGGGCGATGAGGATGTGACGATTGAAGGGCTGAGAATGGTTCAACGACTTTCAGAAGGTGTTTCTAGATACTTTTCCAGACGAAGAAAAGTCGATGATTTGCCAACATAAGATTCACGTAGATAATAGCATGCCAAGCATGAAGAATCCATGGTGACAGCTGTCATTATTGCTTCCCCTGCCACCATCGTCCCCTACCCCACAACAATTTACATACCGACCGTACCACTCTCAGGTGGTCCAAGATAGCTACTCGCAACCCCACCCAAATCCACAACCAAGCGATGCACCACAGTCCCCGGTTCCAACAACCATAAACTCAACTCATGCTTCCCGGGCTCCACCCTCCCAATATTCGTAGTAACAACACGCGCCCCATCAATAACCGACTCCTTCCACCCACTCGGCATAGACCCCAACGTATACCGCCCAATCGGCGTAACCGTCGACGGATTCCCCCCATCCAACGCAACCGCAAACTTGAGCGGATGGCCCGGGTCCACGTTAAAAGACGGGGGCATATACACCGTCACCTTTGCATTCGACGCCGTCGTGTACGAAAAGAAGCTGTACACAGCCTTGGGTCCCGACCCCGTACTTTGCGTTCCAGCCGTGCTGGGCATAAGTGTCAGGCCAGAGTGCGTACGGCCGTAGTTGGGAATCACTTCGAGCGAGGAGCCGCCCGCGCCGGACTCGCGCGAAGAGAAATGAGCCATTTCCATAGCGACGGCGCCGTTGGATTCGACGTGGCCTTTGAATCCGTCGGGCACCGCTACATTCCTCAGCGGCAGCGTGAGTCGGACTGCGTTGCCGGACCGGGGCGTCACCGTAATCGTAACGGAGCTGGATCCCTTCGGGGCCGCGAACCAGTTCACGCGGATGTTCGCGCGGATATCGGAGGTGCCGGATGGGTAGCTGACGGTGCCCGAGGAGGGGCTGACGCGGACGTAGTCTTCTGAGGAGGCGATGCTAAAGTCCATGGAGCCGGAGCCGCGGGCGAAGATTTCGAAAGTGCGGTTTTCGCGCGTGTAGGGGCTCATGTCTTGCAGTGTGGGGTTGGAGCCGCCGCTGTTTTGGACTGAGACGCCGAGCATGCCGTCTCTTGGGGCGTTGGTGCCGATGGTTCGGACGCCGGGCATTGAGTTGGAGCGTGGATCTTGCCTGTGGGGGTTTGGATTAGAAAATGATAAAGCGGGTTGTGGGGGGTATGGTTGGGTCGGTGTGTGCTTACCAATATGTGTAACCAAAGTGTACCTTTAACATGTATTGTTAGCATTGTGACGAATGAGTGAGAGTCGAGGTTAAAACGTGTTCGACGTACCTGATCCATCATATGATTCCATTTCCCATTCAACAAGCCATGATACCTCCTCTGAATGACCGCATCCTGCGCATACGTCGCCCTCACATCATCCGCAAGTTTGTTCGTGCTCATCCTGTTCTGAGACGCATACGCACTATTCCGCGCCGCATTGATGTAAACCCTTTGCACAACACCCCCGGCCATAATCGGGTGCAATACAACCTCAAAAAACGCAATCTGTGTTGCAGAATCCAGGCTATCGTACAGGGTCTGTGCTTTGGATTCCAGCGCAGTCCATTCGTCGAGCACATTCTCCGCTTCGTCGTAGTTATTGGTGCTGAGCATGAAGGGGTTCAGGTTCAGGAGTTCGTACTTGCGGCGCACGATTAGCTTTCCGTACGTTGCCATGGCTTCGGCTGTCCCGTCGGCAACATTGGAGCCGAACTCGCGGGTTGCCCATGCCTTAAGCCAGGGGTCGGTGCTAGCGGCCGAAGTGAAGGAAGACATGTCGTAGGCCATGTCTAGGAAATGAGAGATGGGTAATTCCTGCAAATTCTGGTTAGGGTAATGTGGAAAGAAAGGGTGCGGACTTCCGGGCATGCACTTACCAAGGGCTTTAGATCGCCGACGTTGACGATCCAGATCTCCGTCGCGTTGCGCGCCCATGCTAGATGCATCTGTTCCCACGTCTTTGAGAGTTGGATCGTGTTGATCCATTTGTAGTTTCTTGGGTCGCCAACGTAGTCGAAATGGTAGTAAACACCAGCGTTGCCTTCGCGATTAGCTTCGCTAGCGATGGGTAGGCGTTGAATGTTTCCGCTATTGTCGTCGCTCCAGAGGATGGTAAGGTCGTCTGGGATGTTCATACCAGCGTCGTAGTAGCCACCAACCTCCTACCAAATGTGTGAGCCAACCACGAGAGATCGAAGAGAACGGGGAGGGACTACCTTGTAAACGCACCACATCTGCGGCACCTTCGCCAGATTTTGGGTGAGGGTGTCCTTCATGATCGACTGCTGGTAATTGATTACATCAACCAAACTCCGAGCATCCAGTGTCGGACTGGCAGTGTCTCCATCACCACGCATCCCTAAAGTCCAGAGTGTCTCCCAGTTCTTGGCACGATTCAGCCCGTCTTGCATGTACCTCTTGAGGTTCCACTGGTTACTCCTCCAGTCCCATGGCTTCACCTTTTCCTTGTCGGCGCGCGCCATGGGCTCCGTATGCGAAGTTCCCATAACGATACCCATCTCGTCGGCAAGAGGACCATTCCTTGAATCGTCGACATAGAATCTTGAGTTCCACATCGTGGGCCAGAGGTAGTTCGCACGCAGACGGAGTAGTAGTTCGAAGACTTTGCCATAGAAGCGGGAGTCGTACCTGCCGTAGTTCCTGTTGACCCAGTTGGTGAGAGCGGGCTGTTCGTCGTTCAGAAAGATACCACGATACTTGATGGAAGGCGAGCCTTGGACCTTAGTCTTGGGAAGCGCGTAGATGTTCGTCTTCTTCTTCGGCGGTACGTCTGCCCACCAGTACCATGGGGAGACGCCAATTTGCTCGGATATGTCGTAGATGGCGTAGATGGTACCTCTCTTGTCACTGCCTGCAAGAACCAAGGCAGAGGAGACGCCAGGAGCTGGATCCGAGACTAGTTGGGACGTGAACGCTTCCCATTTCCCCGTGGTTGATGACACATCGAGCTTTCCTGAAGAGACCAAGTTGTCGATGAGTGGCGATTTGCCAATCGTCCCGGCGATGATGACAGGCGTCGAGCCGGAAATGCCGTTTGCACTCGTGGCAACTCTTCCCTTGCTACCAGTTACGAGCCCGAAGTCATCTGTTTGTGGGTATACGAAGTCAGTATGCCTCTTACTTGCAGTTCGTACAAAAGCTTTACTCACTAGCGAGGTCGTTGCCAGCGCGTGTTACGCCAGCCCAGTCCTTTGAATCAATGACAATAACTGGCGCGGATCCAGTGCCACCGAGTTTCAATCCTCCATCGACCTCTTCGAATGCCAGACTCGGAGCCTGGCCAATGGCCAACGCCTTGCTGGCCAAAGCCACAAGAGATACGATGGTCGCCGAAAACCTCATGGTCGTAGTACGGACCAAGCTTGCATGCAGCAAAGAGGCTCAACATGCCCTTTTACGTTGCATCCCAAGCGCATATACAAATTTGGCGCCAACCACAACTGATTGTGTGGGGAGCAGTCATGTTCATCATGGATGAATCGACTGGTGGAATAATCTGATTGTATTTCTTCAGCTCATCTATTGTGTACGGGTAGCTCGGATAGGCCTACTATGGTTCTTATATGCCGTATCCAACCCATATTAATTCAGGGGTACATAGTAAATAACCGAGCCAGGAGCCGTTCACGTGGCACATCTCCACAAAGCCAAGGTCAATGTATATCAGTATCGTAGAATTTGGGCGTATGCGACATTGCCAATTTTGGATGTGGTGTTTGGGATGGGGCGAAACATAGATGGAGTAGTCTCGTGCTCCTGAAATCGTGGACAGGTTGTGGGGCATCACAAGCTGGTGACGTCGGTGACTTTTGATTGGCCTGCCTCATCTGGGCAACCTCAACGCCGATGCATCTTCGATACCACGACTTTGGAAGATTCGACTGAAATTCGAACGCTCGCAAGTTATTTCACGCACGCTACATTCAGAGTGATGGACTTCACTCAAGGCACTACCTGGTGGGGCGAGTCAGAGAAAGAGACGTCAGTTTTGATTAAGAAGACATTACAGCAAAAGAGTGTAACATGCTTCGCTACCGCTTTAGAACTCGTATCGCTTAAAGAGATATTATAAAATCCACGACCGGAAAGTTGCACGCTGTTGAAGAAAATCGCTTGGTCCACCAGAGTTTCCAGAGACAGCTTACCTGCCGACGCTTTCAGAGGTTTACTCTCCCTTATTTAGCGTACTGGTGTCCTTGTCGAAAGAAATCTGGGAAGCCTCGTACTTGGCCTTCCAATATGCAGCCTCGTTGCGGGCACGGTGTAGCTGGCGAGCCAGGGTCGCAATCTTGGTGCCCTGGCACTGGTCGCTCGAGCAGCTCAGATCTCCGGCATTTTCCTCTTCTTCGGGCAGCTCGATGCTCCACTTCTGCTCTTCTAGCTCGACGCGAAGCTTGTACTCAGATCCAGAGGCGACCTCGCCCATTCTTCCGCAAGGCAAGATCTTGTCGAGAACTAACCGACCGACGACGTGCTCGTCATCCAAAACCTTGGCCCTCGCAAATGTGCGCTACTCCTCGAGCGTGAGCTTCTCGGTAAAAGGTTCAGGCAGTGTAGGGACCTTGTGCGTGTACTTATAGGTGCACCTGCTCTCCTGGTGACCCTTCCGCTTGCTCATAGTCCTATAGGTTGGCATGTATTCGGCGATTTCTCTATAACTCTAGTCCTCAACGAACTACGTAGTATACGTACCTAGCATAGCTACCAGAGTATCGCGCTACATCGGCTTCGTTTCCTACCACCACCCGCCACGAGCTTCCGAAGGACGAATAGTTTCTTGTCTTCAATTCCTCGCTTTACTGACCGCCTTGCTGAGCGAGTAGGGCCTCGCACTTGGCCTTCCACTCTGCTGCCTCCTCTCGAGCATTCACCGTCTCCTTCCGCAACTTCTTCAGTTCCGCGATCAAGGTGATATGGACAGCCTGGTTGATTTCGGCAGACGACTTTAGCGGACCACTGTCGTCGGCAATCTCGTTCAAAGTCAACTTAACCGTGACCTTCTCGTCCTTGCTAGCGTCACGGTCTTCGAAGTCGTCATAGAGGGCTTTCTCCGCCTTGATACGCTTGGATTCATCCGTAAGCTCGTCACGACCCACTCAACCCTTCTCGTACAGGAAGGGGTACGTGATTTTGCCGATGTCGACGTAATTTGCGATCGCAGTGGCTTGACTCAGCTTGCGCATCATCTCGAAAGTCGGTTTGCGGTCCATGAAGAACTTTGGAAAGGGACGGGTCTGGTGGCTGTACTGGGCAATGCATCGACCGGCGTGGTGATCGCGAGCCTTAGCGCGGTACTTTGCGTTCTCTTTTCCAACGGCGTTAGCACATAGAGTGCACTTCACCGACTTGGCTGCTATCGCAGGACAATCAGGTGCATTGTGGTCGTCGGCAAGCTCGCAGTAGTGGCAGAACTGTTCGTGGCCCCAGCCTGGAGGAGCAACCTGCTGGTTGTACTCAGCAAGCTCTTTCCACATCTCCTTGAGTAAACGACCAGCGATCGACGGGTCTATGGGGTAACCACTAGAAGTACCAGGATACAAAAGTGGAAAGAAGACGACCAGGAACGTAAGAGTCATCTGATAGACCGCGTCGTTTGCGCCGTTGTGGCGCCACAGGCCCTCAACGTTGTCGACACCAAAGCCTTCAAGCAGCGTATCGAATTTGGGGTTAGACTCCCCGGCTGCTTTGTTGAGGACTGGAATGATATCTGCTTGACGAGCAAGCATGGCAAGGTTCTCAACCTTGCGGACGACGCTCGTGAGCTTGTTGAGTCTGAGGTTCCACTCCTTCTTCAAGTGCTCCTCATCGTTGTGCCAGGCATGGCCAGCCAGAATCACGGGCACTCGCTGGCCGTTCTCGGCTACATAATTGTTGAGGACGTCCTTAAAGATTCCGGCGGTCTTGGATCCATCTACAAAGCGGGTCTAGCAATAAAGCGAGTTTTTCTCAGCGTCGAGCGAACTGAACCCCTTGTTGCGCATGTGGCAGTTCTCAAGGACGCGGATGTGGTACACCGCCGCCTCCTTGAGTAGAGCCGGGAAGTCGTCAGGGCCCTTGCAGTCACGGAGAGCGGCGACGGGAACAGTGGCATATCCGATCTCCGTGATCTTATCGGGCACATTAGTGTTGCTTTTACTGTTGAACCACTCGAGGTCTGGGAACACGAGCATGGCCATTTCGAGGATGGCCGGCGCACCGGGAAGTAGTTTCAGGCCGGCGAGATGTCGTAGTACTTCGAGATCTGAGCAGTTCTTGAGGAACTCGCTGAGCGCCTGGAACTTTTCTAATCTTTCAAGAGACATTGCGACAGGACTTTTTTGAGCGCCGTTCACCGTAGGTTGGGCAGACATGGTTTTCCACGACTTGATGAACGGGCCTCAAAGGCCAATGTCTAGATGGGTGGAAAAAAGGCTTCGGACATTAATGTGATGTTTTGATAAGGTTAGGTCAATAGCGTACGCTGTGTATTGACTCTTTTGAAGCAGTAAGAATTGAGCGATTTCGTTGGGTATATAGTGAGCGTTGACGCGCGAGGTCTGTGCCTATGGAGGGTACAGCGAAGCGCTCGCACTAGTGCGTGTATTGTCGCGTGAAATACCACCACGCAGTCGCTAAGCAAAAGGGTGACGCCATGGGTAACGTGCATGCCTCAGGAAAGAGTGAGGAAAAGAAAGAGTGACTAATCGAGCATGGCCTAACCACGGGCTGAGTTTGGCTTTGCGCGAGCTTGCGCCTGAACCTCAACTAGGTACCTCTTTGCCAAAGTCAACTGCGGTACACACAGCGGGCTCTATCACATGACTTTGCGTGGCATGCCTTGATATACGTAGCAACGGTAGCCTTTAGCATAATATCGAGATTCCACTAACCTCACAGGCGCCCACGTATCAGACTGTGATGTCCAATGACATTTACATGAATTCAGTAGCATATTTCGTTTCTACTCAGAATTTCAGAACAATGTAAATGTCCCCGGGCTCATCCATCTCATTGGGCGGGGTCTGTGTCCCTCTCACCGCGTGTATTCGCTGTTGGAAGGTACAATACAAGGAAATCAGAAGCAACCATAGTTGACTGGGCAAGTACCTCTGGTTACCGTATCCACAATATAACCAGTTGCTCTCCTACCACTATTCGTTCATAGTGCGCTCTATTTAAACATCTACGTCGCTCTCACCTCTTGCGTTCACCATCCCGATAACATACCGCTTATTCACTTTCATCAGAATCTTATTGTTGCAGCTCAACAATAGCTCGTCGCATACGAAACTGAAGCGATTATAACAATAGCACAATAGCAGCCGTCACTCCAGCTCCAAGCAACCCTCTATATAAACCACATCTCCCCCATTCCATCACTATCCTCCAACCCTCTTCAAGCCCACACCACCACAAACTCTCAAACCCCCTCCAATATCCCCACCACTACCACCAAAATGCTCACATACGAGCGTCTCCTCACGCGCATCGAAACGCTCTTCACCGTCGCCGCCGACAACTTCCCCAGCGAGGAAAACGAAGAGCGGCGCCATCTCCTCCAAGCCGCCCTCGAATCCGTCAAGATCTCCTCTCGAGCTGGTCTCGAGGGGAGCCAGAACGTGCTTTCGCCGGGCCAGCTCAAGCACTGGCTAGTGCAAAAAATCAAGACCATCCACGAGCGCTTCGACGGCCCGCACGAGGACGAGCCAGCCGCCGCCGCCAACAACAAGCGCAAGAGAGGCGCCTCCGCAACGCCGGCCCCCAAGCGCCGCAAGAAGTCGTCTACGGTGACGGCCGAAGATCGTGCTGCGGCGACTGCGCTTCTCGCGCTCTCCAATGAGAGTCGCCTCGCGCTCGAGGAGATGCAGATGCCTCCTCCTGCGCCGCCTTCAGACTTGGAGAACCGCGCAACTCCACCCTCCTCCTCCTCCTCCTTCTCCTCCTCCAACACCGTGCGCCAGAAACCACGCATGCGGACACAGCCTCCTCCTCCCCCCTCCAACCAAGACCTCGCAGTCAGGGACGTGGGCCGCAAAAGGTACACGTCGTTCCCTCCCGTCGACCGCACCAAGGGCCCCAAAGAGACGTTCCTTGCTGGCGTGGTGTACGCGATGGACAACGTGCCGCGTGCCAATGCGCCGTTTAAAACGAGTTTTTCGAAGTATGTGCGGGCTGAGTTGGGATTTGGGGCGGAGGTGGTGAGGACGGTTGAGTGGAGTGCGGAGGAGTTGATGGTTGCGTATGCGCTTGTTGAGATGAGGAGTGGTGCGGGGATTGGGGGTCAGGATGGCGGGCAAGCTGCTGCACAGCCTGCTGGACAGGCTGTTCGTAACAGCTTTTGGAACGTGATCTGAGTACCAAGTCTGGGTTTATGGGCGAGCTGCGTTGCTGGGATCGGTGTTGAACTTTTCGGGAATGAATGACATTCGTATGCATGTCTCTGGGGTTTGGTGTGGCGTGCTGGTTCAAGGTTGCGGTACTGAACTGCTCGTACTCGGTATTCTCTCGAACGATTTAGTTCTTTGATTTGGTATATTTTCCACGATCACGATATCCAATCCAGCATTACCACTACACAACACCTTCTCCAAGCTTTATTGTACAGTGCAGTAATATACAGTCCCATGCCTCCTTCCCTATCCACCAACGTTCCAACCACTCATCCATATGTAAACCCCTTCCGGCTATCCATATGTCCGATGCTGACCTCAACCCCACCCTCATCCTGACCAGCCTCCAACACTTTCTCCATCTTCTCGAGCGCATCCATCGTTGCGTCGCTCAGGTAATACGGCACCCCATTATGCCGCACCGCCTTGTCCTCGCCCGCACCCCAGCCCCAAGCGTCACGACGCACATCCATTTTCTCAGCATCCCAGTACCACTCCGTGATATGGGTCAGCTCGTTCTCACGTAGATGTTTCAGCAAACCGATTAGCGCCCGTGTATCGCCTTGGACAACCATGGGATGCTCAGCGGTGGATGATATACTAATGCAGTAGCGGTAGGTGTCTTCTTCGGGCCCAGCATGTTCCATCAGCTTGTCTCCTTCAAGATCTTCAACCTCCTCAGAATCTAGAATGAGAAAGTTACCGGCTTCATCTTGGCCATAGGCAAGTTTCTTCATCTCGTTTATCATCAGGCACACTCCGCCGGCGCTCATGTACACGTCTGATCCGGTAGGCTCATGGGCAGGAGGTGAAGGAGGTTCGAAAACAATCCGAGAAGGCTTTGATGGTGGCTTTGGGGCAAAGAAGGGCTCGGACACATGCAGCGGGTCCTCCATTGGTGTCGGCCGGGCTTGTGGTACCTTGCGTGCAGCTCGTGAGCTTGAGAAGATGTCTCGCGCGGCCCTCCTCTTGACGAGATCGAAAGCTTGCACTTCGATCGCCTTGCTCACTGCTTCTGGTGTCCATATGCGCACCAGCTTTTCCCACATGCAACATGTGCATGGCGGTTCGACGACGCGGCGGGCTTTGGCCTCGTTGTATGTAGCGTGAAGTTTCTTCTGGGGCTTTGCTTCGTGCCAGTCGGGTTGGTCGTCGTCCGCGTGGCTATGCTTCCGCTTGTATCCCGCAAGCTGTGAAGTAACAAAGAGCTCTTCCTTTAAGATCCCTCGTTCAGCGAGGGGAAATACCGGTTTCTGCGCTGACTGCAACAAGGATTTCTCGTTAGCCCCATTCACTGAAGTCGCAACCTTGTCTTTCAAAGTAGCCGAGATGGCCGCAGGTAGGGGCGCAACATTCATGCATGCGGAATGTATAGGCGTCGCCGTCCGCTGGCTACGAGCTCGAAGATGTGAGAATATCGCGTCCACGATTTGGTCAGCCGAGGTTCCCTTGATTTGTAGATGACCTATGTCATATCCATCGTCCTTGAGCAATTTCAGCCGCTGGTTGTTGTTCGACTTCATCTTCCAAGTCTTGCGGTCCCATGGCCTGTTTAAGCTCAATCGCTTTGCGGTGATCCCGTCTTTCGCGATTTCTTCCCAACTTCGGGCGGGTGGGGGGACGGGAGCAATCGAGACGGCCTGAGATGGCGTGAATGGAACGGAAGAAGAGGTCTGGGTAGGCGGCGGTGCACTCGAAAGAGCCGCCAGGGAAGTCGGTTGGGAGGGAGGCAAGACGGAGGTGGTTGTGGTTGGATGGCCTCGACGCGCTGCCTTCGCACGCATCTTCTTCACCAGCTCCTCACATGGGCGCTGGTAGTTGGTTGTGATGTTGGCGAGCGCCTGCGCCTGCTGCCACTGTGCCGGCGTCAACTCTCGTGATGAACTCAATCTAGCCTTAGGTGCCGGCTTCTCGATTCTT
Source organism: Decorospora gaudefroyi (assembly GCA_010015605.1). Taxonomy (NCBI): domain Eukaryota; kingdom Fungi; phylum Ascomycota; class Dothideomycetes; order Pleosporales; family Pleosporaceae; genus Decorospora; species Decorospora gaudefroyi. The sequence goes on from ML975327.1 coordinate 73,377, forward strand.
CCGGATTTCGTGGTCTTCAACATCTTGTTTGTTACGACGACTTTGGTCAATGGAGTTGATGTTGGTACTATTGAACTTCTAGATCAGATGTCTCGACTCGCGTTGCGAGGGTCACAGACGGCGTGTAAGGGATGCGCTTGCTCTTTGTGTAGCGCGTGACTGTGTCTCGTACGAATGCGTTCGTTGTGGTGCGAGCGCGTTGATTCCTTGTCAGTCAAGAAGGAGGTGGACGCGAGTGCACAGAAAGAGCTGGTTGAGTAGTTGGTCCAACAGTGGTGAGGAGAGACCGTAATGGTGGGAAGCGCACCTCCACGGTGTTTTATGTGCAGGAGGCGCTCATGTTGAGTATTTGAAATACTGCGCGCAACTCATGACTACACGATACGAGCAAGACAGGTAACTCTGGTCGCTTCCGCGGTCACTTTCACTCAGCAGGACATTTGCCGTGATGGAGTGGATGCGCAGGAAATGGGTATATATAAAACAGCCGATGAATTGGTAAAGATTGTGGGAAAATAAGACTGACAAGAAGGAGTTGGTGATTCCCAACCAACGTGAGCAAAATAAGTGTACAGAATCTCGCGGTTGAGCACAAGAAGGAAGACGACATGATGCACCGTGAGCTTCGGTATAAGGACGCGGACAAAAATGCGGTAGGCATTTCGAACTCTCCAGGCAAGCAGATGATGACGGTTCTTATGGAGCATCGCAATCGAGGTTCTGACTAGGAGAGGAGAGGAGCGATTGCTGCAGGTCAGATAGCAAAGTACCATACCGCTCACGCACACCCGCCATAGCAGCTGATGCATCGAGGCAGGAACCTTAACGGTAAATCAGTGTGTTAAATGAGATGGAAGAAAAGAAAACCTATTTTAACACCTGGACACTAATGTTTGGGGTTGAGAGGGTGTCTTGTGACCTAGGCCAACCCTGAAAGTGGTCAATCTTCGAACAGGGTCATAATATTGGCTCTTGCCGAGTAACATTATCGACTGCTGGAAACTGACGACGACAATGCTTTTGATGAGATGACCTGACGTTGCGGCGACAAGGGAGATGCGTGGCACGCTATTTTAGCGGCGATCTGGGTATATAACCCGAACCTCTTCATTCCTTCCCAAGACTGCCTTCTGTCTTTTTCGCGCCCGAACCCGTGGAAACGGGCTTTTTCGTCTTCCTGTAACGGTTTGGCGGTATTGCCGCATGCCTGATGTCGCTCTGAATATGCCGCCACCTGAACCCACTGGCCCCTAACAGCCTCCCGCTCTTCTTATTTACATGCGGCGAAAGAGGAGAGTATGCGAGTGACGTATTTACGCGTTTCTTTTCTTGGTTCTGTTTCGTATGCGCGGTAGTTGCTCTCCTCGTCCAGTCGCTCTTTCCCTCATCTTCATCCGTTTGTTTACTTACGTCATCGGACTTTCCCTTCCCCATCTCCAGCGCGTCTTAGCGCGCCCCACACAAGCCAGCCCACGTTCTCTCCGCTCTTGCCACGCGTTTATTCTCTTGGCCTTATCGCGCTATCGTGAGGCGGATGACAACCGTGTTAGTGTCACGTTACACGCGTTTGCTGCCTAGCCGCTTGCCCAAGGGCGTCCGTGCTCGCGGCCATGGTACAAGTAAGTCTTTATATGTCAAGCTCGAACTACAAGCAACAAAACAATCAACCTTTTGCTGTATCATCAACGTCACTGTCGTGGACCCCGAAATGGCTGCGTCCAGCAGCAACCGATATGCGCTCTTCGCCTCTACAGATGAGAACGCGCCTCCTCAGAGCGCTCCAGCCGTGGATGTTTCCCGCAACCCGTTCCTAAACCAGGTTGCAGACGACTCGATTCCTTGGCAGCAGGTGAAGAAGCGCGGCGCTTCGGCAGCGCAACGCCCAGTTCCGGCCGCAATTGCACGCGCGGGCAAAGACCGGAACAAAAGTATCGCAAATCGACCCGTCGCCCACCAGGACCGCGCCCGCACTATCTCGAACGCAACAATTGAGAGCAGCGAGAAGCCCTCTGACCCGTATGAGAACTGGTGCGGCGTGTGTTCACTGAAGTTCCCAAACAAGCTGGCACTTGTGAGCCACATCAAGCAATTGCCAGAGCACCAATACTACTGCAACCTTTGCAAGCGCGTTTTCAAAGACCGGAACGGTCTGAAGAATCATGTCGACAACGCCTGGGATCACGACATCTACTGCAATCTGTGTCTCAGCGCCTTCAAGGACGAGGGTGGCCTGAAGAACCATTTCGAGAACAACTACACCGTTGGACACCCATTCGCCTGCCTGACGTGTCTAATGGGCTTCATGACCCGAATTGAGCTTGATCGCCATTTGCAGACTGCAGAAAAGCATACATGGTGCGCATCATGTCAGCGCCGCTTCCGCAACCAAGATGAGCGCGATGAGCATTGGCAGAAGACAAACAGTAAGTCTGCGAGGTAGTATCTTTGGCTGCAGTTCAGGGTACCTATTCCATGCTTTGAAGCTTTCCTAGTTGAACACCGCTAAACCACGGCGTCTTCTGGACCTCACTGACACGTGCCATAGAACACAAACATTGCCTACAACCAGGCTGTGACTTCGACGGCCCAGACCAAGCCGCACTCACTCAACATCTCAAGCGCGACCATTTCCAGTGCGAGGGCTGCAAGCGCATACTACCCAGCCAGACGCAGCTCAACCGTCACTACGAGGGCTGTTCCTTCGCACAAGCCTGCCCCCAGTGCGGCGAACAATACGCTGGCAAACTCCAACTGGCTTCCCACCTAACGCACTGCTACTTCTGCAGTGAGTGCGGGTTTTCGACACATCATGAGGGCAACTACCACATCGTAAGTTCCATGCGCCAACTCCATGTCAACAGCGCACTAATAGGACGACAGCACATGACCAAGCACACCTCAGCCACCATCGCCTGTTGGGCCTGTGAAATCCCCATGCGCACCTATTCGAGCCTAATTAACCACCTCGAGTCCAGCCGCTGCACCAAACTGCCTGACCCAGCCCTTTTCATGCAATGCCTAGGAAAGTGGTGGTACTCTGCCTTGTACATGGATCTCGACATGCACGCACACATCCGCAGCGGCCGCGGCGACATCCGGGAAGTCCACGAAGCCATGAACCAAGGCGGGCTACATCCGTTTGTGTGCCGCCAGGCAGGATGTGGCAAGACGTTTGGGCACATGAGTTCATTGGTCTTGCATTGCGAGAGCAAGGCGTGTGGATGGGATGTCGATCGTCTGAACATGCCGGGGCTGGAGAAGGAGTTTTGTCGGAGCTGTTTGAGGAGGGATAGTGGGACGGGCTAGATGGAGACTTGCAAGATTGGGCGTCTGAAGCGGTTGGGGTGCTCAGGTGCGATATATCTGCTTACGAAAAATTGGAGAAGGAATCTCAAGCTTCGCCATTAGCTCGGTGTCATATGCTCCTCGATGGAGACACAAACGTCAAATTTTATGATCGTCTTTCCTCATCTCATGTTCATGTCATCTTGCCACACCACACTAGTTACACTCGCATTAAGATACTCTACTCGTAAGTGGAAATCAAAAGAGTAACGAAGGATACCACAATGACCTTACATTCTAAAAGCTTAGGCACAGATGCCCGATGTAGTTTTCTAGAAGAGCCATGAAACCCGTGCTTCACGACTACAACGCGCATGCATATGTCCATGTGAATTTTTGCTAAATAAGCGGAATTCAACGAATCATGCCTAGCGCGCCATCTTGCGTGGTCGGCATGTAGTAATTAGTCGCGGGTTTAGGGGAGCGGGATTCGTGCCAGCGGGTTTCCGTCGAGCGGATTTCGAGTCGCGCGGTCGGTGCCCAAATCCGCTCTTCATTGTCATCTGCAAGCCCCCCTACTTAAAGAGAAACAGCACCACTCGACTGCAATTTAGCTCCAGTACGAAGCTTTATTTATTTATTTGTTTGTCCTAAGTTCTTGTTATTTTCTGCAAAACTCTACGCCTGTCTTTACATAATACAGATTACCTAGTCCAGTACCATGCCCCCATCGTCCAACAAACCCGTCTTCAATGCCCTCGCATCACCAATTACAGAGACGCCGCCCACCCCCAAGCGCACCGACCCAGCCAACCACCCCATCAAAGGCCTCAACCTCGCCATCCTCTTCAGCAGCCTAACCCTCGTCTCCTTCCTCTCCATGCTCGACACCTCCATCATCGGCACCGTACCTACCACCCCCTTCCCCACCGCATAAAAAAACCAACCAACTAAACATGTTCCCCAGGCCATCCCCCACATAACCAGCGATTTCCACGCCCTCGCAGACATCGGCTGGTACGTCAGCGCCTACACCCTCGGAGCCGCAACCCTGCAGCCCTTATCCGGCAAGCTATACACTTTCTTTAGCACAAAACTCGTGTTTTTGTCTTTTGTCTTTATGTTCGAAGCTGGGTCTCTGATCTGCGGCGTCGCGTCCTCATCGGCGGTGTTTATTGTTGGTAGGGCGGTTGCGGGGTTGGGCGTAAGTGGGATTTTGAATGGCGCTCTTACTGTTATTGCGGCGAGTGTGGAGAAGAGTCGGAGTCCGATGTACACTGGGTTTTTTTTTGCGGTGGCACAGATGGGGGTTGTGGTGGGGCCTTTGGTTGGTGGTGGGTTGACGCAGCTTGTTTCGTGGCGATGGTGTGAGTTTTGTTTCTGTGTTCCCCATGCATGCTAACTACCTTTTTTGGAGCGTTCGGGTAGATGCTAATGTATCACAGGCTTCTATCTCAATCTGCCAGCTGGAGGCGTTGCGGCATTGATACTGACGTTCATACACTTCCCTGAGGTTGTAAAGAAGGAGCCCGTCTCTTTTGCTCTGCTGCGCAAGGTTGCGCCCGAGCTCGACCTCTTCGGCTTCGTACTCTTCGTCCCGCCCTCGATCCTATTCATACTCGCGCTACAATTCGGGTCTGGAAATACGTATGCGTGGGATAGCGCGACGGTCGTTGGCTGCTTAGTCGGGTCGGGCGTACTCTTCGTCCTCTTCATCCTGTGGGAGTGGAAGATGGGCGATCGCGCTATGATACCGGGCAACTTGTTCAAGAAACGCGTCGTAAGCGTGAGCTACGCTTTCGGCATATGTAATGCGATTTGCATGTTGGTCGCGAGTAACTTCCTCCCCACGTTCTTTCAAGCTGTCAAGGGCGACGGCCCGTCTTTGAGTGGCGTGCATCTGCTGCCCAGCATCTTGGGTCAATTGCTGTTCACTATGAGCACAGGGGCGCTTGGTATGTTGATTAATACCGAACGTTATGAGTTGTGGCTCACTGACGAGATGCAGTATCGAAGTTAGGGTACTACCTTCCCTGGGCATTTGGTGGCAGCGTTATCCTGACCATCGGCAACGGGCTCGTTTCGACGTTCTCATCAACGACCAGTGTGGGAAAGTGGGTTGGGTATCAGATCGTCATGGGAGTAGGGCGCGGTGTCATTTTACAGCTCGTGCGTATTTCCAGTGCGACAACAAGACCTGAAATCAAAGTCAACTGACATTTTCTAGCCTCTCATCGCGGTTCAAAACGCAGTCGCGCCTCCCCAGATCCCTATCGCCATGGCTGTCCTTGTTTTCATCCAGAACTTTGGCGTATCGATTGGCATCACCATTAGCAACGCCGTCTTTGCGCAAACACTTATCAAAGCCGTCCGCCGCTATGCTCCATCGATTTCTCCGCAAGCCGTACTAGACGCTGGCTCTATTGCTGGCGCAGTCCGTGATTTGGCCATCGGGCATGAAGGGGAACTCGATGGTATACTACGGGCATACTCGGAGGGTTTGAGCAACGTTTTCTATCTCTTGGTGGGGTTCTCGTGCGCAGCAGTGGTCTTGAGTCTAGGAATGGGCTGGGTTGACGTTCGGAAGAAGAAGGAGACTGGAAAGCCGACGGAAGATCCTCAGGTAAAAGCGGAGAAAATGGAGGGCTAGATTTTAACTTCCGCGGTGACCTGGGAGGCCTAGTGTCGCTGGTCCGATCTCAGCGACCGTGAGTGCGAGAGGACAGAATAATATCTCCATCTGTAGTTGCACAACATACTAATAACATCGTCTTTCGAAAGAATGTTTGAGGCGTTGATGCCTTAAGCAATCCGATGTTTGCCAAGACACTTGCTAAGGCACTTGTTCGTTTTGGACCCGTAGCGTGAAACACAGTTCCCGGGTGATCCCTGCCATAGACCAATTTCTGAGTGTATTATATCCATCAACACGATCTTAGCATCCGTGAAGGGGTTCATCGTTCTGCTCTTAAAGGGTGATGTAGAACGTTGAACTTTTTCACCAGCCGGATCATAGGTAGAGAGTGACTTCGCCATGTCTCCAGCTCCAGCAACGAACTTCGACTCGCGCGAAAGGAGACATTGCTGGAGGCGGAGAGAAGGCTCTATAGTGCCGACTATTCATGCCTCCGAAGAGAGTCTTTTTCCGACTTCGTGTGGTATCCGAGAAATTCCCAGCACGCAGCAGTCCGAACCCTTGGAACCTGAGCAGGATGCATTGAAGTACTTCCATGGTCATGTTAGGATGCGATTCTCCCCGCTATCTTGCACCTGGATAACTTGCTAACTTTAAGACATCTTTATGTTGAATCGCTCGATCCTCCGTCTGCGCCATTCGGTGAGGAACCCGAGAGCGACTGTTTCCCGAGAGTCCAATCAGGATTTACGATACTCTCAATATTCATCCCCTTCATGCAAGACCATTTCTTCGTTCGAAGAAAGCCGTACATCACGTGTTTGCAATCACAGATAGAATGGGGTATTCAGCCACAAATCATCCGAAAAGTCCACAAACGGAAGGTCCAGCGCCTCAGTACCGGTCCACCCTTCCATCACCGCATCTGCACCACCCTGAGGCTCTGGGTTCGGCACCCGCCAGTTTGGCGGTGCTGAATCTCTGACAGCCTTGGCCACCATGGCGAAAACGCTATTCTCACCCGTTTCTTCCCTGAGTTTTGCATCCACTCTTTCTGCCCCCGCTGCACAGAGGTCCAACAGTTCGACAATGCTTACAGTCTGGCGTACGATCGTTGGATCCCAGCCAGCGTCTGGTAGTGTTGCAAGCTTATGCAGGTTTTCGAGACAGCGTGCGAAAACAAGACTCGTGGGTGATGTGATGTTGATGAAATCGGACTTGAGGTACTGTTCCGTATATTGCTTGCATAACTGCAGGCAAGCCATTAGATGGTCGGCGCGCCTATGGTCGAAGTCAAGGCGGCTTTGGATCGTTTGGTTTGGTGAATGCAGGAGAATGAGCTCGTATATGCTCATCTGTGCAGTAGATTTGAAGGCGACGATACTGGCTTCAACGCATGTGTCAGCTCCAAAAAATCAGGATACATGGGAAGTCTTACAATGATTTAACATCTCATCGGAGAACGAACTGCTGAGTTGATCAAGCGAACACAATAAAGGTGCGATGTGTAATGTGGCGTGCGTACCATTGTTGTCGCTCAGATGCCGGTTTACGTCAGCTACTTGCAGGCAGATCCTCGAGATACGGGCCATGGAAACGAGAAGTTCGTCTCCTTCGACTTCTGCCTCCATGGCTAGCTGGAGACAGTCTTGTTCGAGTTGTGGTGACCATTGCATCATGTCGTGCTTGAATGTAGTTGAGATTCTGCAGAAGTCAACTTATAAGCCCAGAAAGCTTTGCACCTTTCCACCGAGATGGTAGGGCATTAACGGCTCGGATCGAGGTGCGCTTACGTTGTACTGAGCGCAAAGCATGCTACATGAGCGCGTCTAGATTCGTTGGAACGAAAAGTCTCGTCCTTTTCATAAGGACCAACGGCTGGACACCAGGAGAGCGTTTCGGGCTTGTCGAGTCGAAGGTCGCTCACAAGCGATCGTGCCAGTCCTGCTAGCATACTAATAAATCTTTTCCCAGAGGTGAAATATATAGACCTGATTGAGTCAGCAACGAAATCTCAACGGTGAAGGAGATTTACCATGTCATGCAGCTCAGCACACTCAGTAGCAGGTCGAGGCTCTTGTCCCCATCTACTATCATCTTCAGTGCTATTATTTCACGTAGTCTCTTGCTTAGCTTCGCCTGGGTAGAGTGTGCTTTATTGCAAATGGTCTTAATGGCTAGTGATAGTAGGGGCTTTTCATGATTGAGCTGTTCCGCTGAGAGGGTTGACGGTAGATTGATTAGCGGAAAGTGTGGCAGATGAAGCTCGCGGAATTTCATGAGTTCCTCTTCGGTGATGCTGTCGTCGCACACGGCCTCCACGCTATTTGGGTGTGGAGTGGATTCAAGTGAGCGGGTCGTGACAGCCTGGAACCTTGTAGCATCTCGTTCTGGGTTTGCGTGTTGTGTGCGAAGTATAGACACCAAGTCATCGAGCTTGTCTTCTAATTGTGCCCTTTTCGAAGCGGTAGGCTTCTTGATGCTCTTCTTGCGCACAAAAGACGAAGGAGTGCACTCTTTGTCGAGCCGATGACATCTGCAGTTGTGTTAGTCAAAGTTGCTGTTGCGTATTCCGGCCTCAACATCATATATCCTAGGCCTAGACATTGGAACGTGTAATCGTCCCACTGACCTTTCACAGGTACCTCCATCGCGCAGCATGCATCGGGACTTGGCTTTCACGCAGTGTGCGCAAGCTTGTCCGTAAGGCGCCGGGGCCCTTCCGCGCTTGGCACTTTCCATCACCGGGTCGCTCCCGAGGTTTAAAGTTGACCAAGATGGTGTTGCGGTTGAAACTTGAAAAGGGTGGCCCACAGGAGAAAGGCAAAGCCGGTTAGGCTCCAGTGTTAGCGTACCTATTGCAGCTTAGCGTAACTTCTTGATCGCTGACCCCCCGGACACCTGCAGTGACGACCCTCTCAACACCACACCTATGCCGTCTGCTACCTAGGCGTCTGGTATCGCTTTGTCAGAAACCGGACTTCAACTCGCATCTACGGAAGATTAGAGAGGCGTCCATTTGCGCACACGCAAGGGCATCATTTCTCGCTGCTTCCCGACGAAACCACACGTGTTGGGAATCATCCGTACCGCATTGAGGCTGAAGACGTGACCCTCAATGGGTACAAACCGTACCTTGTGAGCCCTTTCGAAACCGCGTCGGGATACATGCGCATCGTCACCACTTCGAACACCACCATTGCTACCTACTGCGGCAGCAAATTTGACTTTCATGACTGGGTCGTACGATGTCGCGGTCAATTATAGTACGGTCTCATCGGCAGAAAGACCAAGTACCAGCTAAAAATCGGCAACCAAACGGTAGGTACTCCGTACTCCGTACATGGACTGGCAATTCAGAGAATAGACTCATGCCCCTTGGATACGAGATGTGGTTCGCATCACGAGATAGGCACACAGCATCGAGCCTGCACCTATCTAAAACTTGTCTTTGCTACCGCCTAGGATAGTCGACTGATAACATTGCGCAAACAGCTTTCAGCTTTCATTTACGAAATGGTCAAAATTTCAGGCTATCGTGATGAGACCCGCTTTTATTTCGTGACACAGTGCCAAGCCTGCAAAAGCCCACCACTAACAGCCCCTGCATGCCTTTAGCGCGGCTAACCCCATAACAGTGGCACGTGCCATGCCACCCCTTTCTACGCCAGCCACAGGCTACAGCAACAACCGCAATTTCATCCATTGACGGCTTTCTCCATCCACTTTCCCGTAGGACCTATTTTTTCTCGCGCGTTGAAGGATTCTGAGCCGCAACAATCTGTACCCTCCAACTCCGTAGAAGCTGCTGAGCGTTGTCCGGAACTCGTGAATCAATTACTGTCTTTTCCCCCTCGTGGTTTGGCTGAAGTCACCGAGTATCCGCCGGATCCGTGCCATGCGCCTTTACTCCACGATGTAACAAGCTCGCAGCATCGACCATCCCGTCAGAAATTGGATGATTTTGATAACAAACATTGCTGCCTCTGTCGTTTCGTGCTAGTAACTACGCTCCGCCAACTCCGTTTGGCGTCCTCATCGCCTGTGTGTATCGGTAACAACTCAGTGTTCACGCCACAGGATTTCATGTCTTCTTCTAGTACTATCGCTGCTAGATGCGCTGCAATAGGGACATCTATCTTCCAGGTCAGTAGTTTCTAATACGACGCCCGCTTGCGCTCTAGGCTAACCGCCAAACAGGTCATTCCCGATGTCAGTAACTTTGCACGGACAGTTCGCAGTTCCCGACACGATGTAAATGCTATCAACAGCGATCTGCTGGTTGTTCGCACGGGTCTTGGCATCGTGCAAAACGATGTTTCCGCTTCTGGCTCCGAACTACCCGATTCGCTCATTGACGCTCTGTCGCGGGTGCTGGATTCTTGTGATGATACGCGTGAGCGGTTGCACAAAATCTTTCTCAAGTTGTCATGTAGTCTCTCACCCAAAGATGATTGGCGAGCTCTCAAGGATGGGACGCTAGCGAATTTGAGATACGATCTTGATGCTTCCAAGGTTGTACTAGAGCTCGCTCTAGACTATATTGCGCTGTAAGCGGAGCCTGTCTGAGACTTGTTTGCATACAGCTGATATCTATGTGTTGCAGCTTCAATCACCAAGATAACCCGGACTCTTTACCTCCGAACTATGCCAGCGCCCTGATTACAGCAAGCGATGATCTGGCAAAGCGGACGGATACAGATGAGATCTACGTCAACCAAACAGCACGAGATAGACTCCAGTCGCTACTACAGGCAATACGTCTACTTCGCTCATGTATAACTGCCATCTCAAGAGAAGGGATCGCGAATGCGAAGGGGTCACTACCTTTCAGAAGAACAACGACACCGCGGCCAGACTCATTGGAACCTGTTCTCGGTGAGACGCCTCGAAACGGGAAGAAAGGCTTCAATGGGCACATGCAACCATCATCTTCGACAGGCTCAAACAAAGGCATCGGCAACTGGCTTGCCAATGTCCCATCTTTTGACAATGCACCAACCCTATTATACCCCATCATCGGACCATCACCCGCCGCGCAACGTCTGGAAACCCCACTATCGCGCCCTAGCATGTCTCAGTCTCAAGGTACCTTCTACACCGACGATGGAGTCTCATCTAGCCGCACTCTTCTCCCACCCGAGTCCCGGCTCAGAAAGTCGTACAGTTGGTGCACCGACGCGACGATGAAAGCAAGTAATCGAATGCAACTCGCATCGAGACACGCTTCGAGATACGCGTCAACAATGTCCGGCTCAGATGTCTCTATCTTCCATAAGAAAATCACGTCGGACAGAATCGCCGTAACCAAAAGCAAGCGGAAAGACATGGAGCCCGACCAAAGAGCAGCAGTAGATCGCATCTTAGCCAACATACCGGCCGAGGCAACATCAGCAGAGGTCGAAAGAGTCATCTGGGAAGGAGCAAACCCCATGGCGACACATCCTGAGTTTGGCTACTTCTTTATTCGCGCAGCACATGAGATGACCACGGATATCCTAAGCCTCCTCGTAGAATTCGGCGCAGACATAACCCGCACCAACGCTCCACCAAATCCGTACCACTCCGCCATGCACGCTGCTACCCTAGGCGCTCAACTCGTCACTGTCCAGTATCTCGCCTCCCTCGGTCATTCCCTCCACGTTCCCGATCATCGTGGAGAGACGCCTTTGAACCTCGCTGCCAGAACATCTGGAGCCTATCCGATAGCAAAGTACCTGGTAGAAGCGGGTGTGGACGTCAATCACGAAACAAAAGAAGGGATTACAGCGCTGCAGGCGGTGCTCAAGGAACCAAGATTGGAAGGCAAGGAGCGGAGTTTGTTGATTGAATTGTTGCTTGCGTATGGGGCGGCGGGGGAGGTGAAGAGGGATGTGGAGGGGGCGAGGGGGAACGAGAAGGGAAGGAGTGTGCTGGGTATTACGTAATCATAGATGTATGAAAGATGAGGAGAGCTTTGAAGCGTAGGGAGGTTGTCGAGTATTTCGCTTTCGCACAGACCATCGCCAGAGCAAGACGAATTCTTTATCATTCGCGTTCTGCTTAGTACAGCCTGAGCGCATCGCGAGATTGTCGCTGGCCTGGATGGCTTGATGATGAGCAATGTGGGGTCTGAAGTTCACGATGCTGAACAAGGGAGGAGCCAATCACTAAACCGCCGCTAACTTATCGCGACCCACTTTTCGTCGGGCAACTCCGCAACGACCAAGTCTTCCATCTCACCTCCTCCGTTCTTTTGTTTCTCTTCCAACATCGTTTGCTACACATTGAGATGACCGAAAACATGAAAGAGACGTACCTGATGTGGGTGAATGGCACGGAAGTCGAAGGCGGCCTGGAGCAGTCAGTTAGCGAACCCCTCACTCGTGACCCATTACATTCCTAACAACATCGCAGACTTGCCATTGAGGATCCCGCAATCGGAGAGATTTTCGCACACTGCCACGCGGCATCAGCTGTCAATGTAGACGAGGCTGTTCAGATGGCGCATAAAGTCTTCAAGTCCGGCGTCTGGTCGAAAGTCCCGCGTCATCTCCGTGCGGATACGCTGGATCGCATCGCCGAACTTTTGACGAAGAATCTCCCACGCTTGATCGAGTTGGAGGTCCGGCAGACTGGACGCGCAATTCGGGAGATGAAGGCGCAGGTTCCGACGCTGACGAAATGGTTCAAATACTATGCTGCTCTTATTCGGACTGAGGAGCGCTCCGTTCTGCCGACTGTGGGCAAGCTTCACAACTGGACTGATCGCAAGCCTCTTGGGGTTGTGGCTCAGATTACACCTTTTAACCATCCCATGTTAATCGCTGTCAAGAAAATTGCGCCTGCATTGGCGGCTGGCAACTCGATCGTCCTGAAGCCGAGTGAGCTGACGCCCTTGACCAGTATCGAGCTTGGAAAGCTTATGAAACAGGCCGGCCTACCGGATGGTGTGTTCAACGTGCTACCTGGAGATGGCGTCACAACCGGGAAAGCGCTGGTCGAGCATACGCTCATAAAGAAGGTCGATGTCACTGGAGGCACACCAGCTGGGCGAGCCATAGGTGCCATTGCGGGTCAGAATCTTGCACACTATACAGCTGAACTAGGTGGCAAGGCGCCGCTGATAGTTTTCGAGAAGGCACATGTGGATCTGGCAGTCAACGGAATCGTTTTTGCCAGCTTCATTGCTAGTGGCCAGACTTGCGTCGCAGCGACCCGCATCATGGTACAAAAGAACATCCTCGATCAAGTAATGCAAAAACTCAAGAGCAAGGTGCAAAGCATAGAGAGACGAATGGGATCACCAAAGAACGTCGATTCAATGATGGGTCCGCTCATCTCCGCAAAGCAGCTCCGCAACGTGGAGATGTTGGTCAATGACGCAGTGGAAGCCGGTGTAACAGTCGTTACCGGTGGCCAAAGAATGACTGGCAAATCATCCCTAGACGGCACCGATTTCTCGAAAGGCTACTTCTACGCACCAACCATCCTCTCTGACGGTCCCTCAATGAAGATCACCGCCACCCGGATCTGGAAAGAAGAAGCATTCGGCCCCGTCATTGTGCTGGTGGGCTTCGACACGGAAGACGAAGCCTTGGAACTTGCCAACGACAGCGAGTACGGACTAGGCGCAGCCATCTGGACACAAGATCTTTCGCAAGCCTTCAGGGTATCAGAAAACATCGAGAGCGGCATCTGCTGGATCAACACGCATCACCGTAACGATCCTAGCTCACCCTGGGGCGGTATCAAGAGCTCGGGTGTTGGAAGCGAGAATGGTGTCGATGCTTATAATGCGTACACAACGACGAAGAGCACCATCATCAACTACGCGACAGCCGAAGACGGTCTTTCGACCGATGATTGGTTTAGGGAGGGGGCCGGGGAGGTTAGGTATGGATGAGTGTGGTACTGCAAGAACAGCCTTATCTCAATACTACCGAGAATTTCATACGAGTATCTGCTTGTACACATAACAAGACAACCTAAAACAACTACCTCGTGATCACGAACAATCAGCGCGTCCAACAGTCCGTACTACTGCAGGAGTACGGTACGTAGTACGGCTTATGTAAGCCGTACGTAGCGTAAGGTGAATTGGGTAGTAGCGTAGCCGTAGTGGTGACTATTTGGGAGCGTAGTACGGCAGTACTACGGCTCAGGGGTGGAGCTGGGGGCTGCTGCTGGCCCACCTGCGGCGCTAGGTAGCCCGGGCCTGTCACAGTTTTGCCACCGCTACCATAGTAATCTCAGACAAGTCGCGTCGGCCAGCTGCTAAGAGGGGGCTGGGAGAAGGGGCTGGGTGAACGTTCCGCGTATATAGCAGCAGCCGTACGCACCCAAATCGTCACCACACACTTAAAACGAGCCGCTCTCAACGCTCCCAGTTGTCCCTTGCACCTGCTGCTGCCCGGTCCTTGTTCTATCATGCCGCCTCGGCCGAAGCCTCTCCAACACCATCGTCGTCATCGTCGGCCGCGGGTTATGGCTCTCATGAGCTGCCAGAGGGGGAGTACTCGGTGATGGGAGTCGCGTTTTTGGTGGACTTTGAGCACGTCTTCCGCCGCGGCGAGCGGCTCTCGGCAGCGCGGTTGTCGTACAAAGTGAGGCATAAGAGTCAGCTAAAAGGCAAGCGTGAGGTTGCCGCAACCTGGAGGTTTGGTGTTGAGTTGGATTACCTTGAGGACGACCTTGTGAGCCACTCTAAGCTCTGGCTGTGCCGACAATGCCACCTTTCCCGCCAGTTTAACGACGCTAAAACTATCAACGGCACCGCCCACGTTGTCGACCACCTCAAGAAGGTTCACAAGATCGATCCCGCCACTGGGTTGCTGCCGGTGACGCCGGTGAAGCCCTCCTCACCATGGGAGGTTGCGTCGAAGGTGGCGGGGTCGGCGTCGATGGGATCTCACACTCCGTGGCAAGAGAGCGAGTTTCAGGCGTCGTATATTGACTGGGTGATCGTGAAGGACGTCAGCTTTGGTGTTGCAACGTCGCCGGCAACGAGAGCTATACTGACATGGAACCGGGCGCCTCTCCTGGCCGCGCTGCCGAACTGCAAGACGACGTTGAGCGCGTATGTGCAGAAATCGCTGAAGGAGAGGCTAGTGCAGGTAAAGGCGATGCTGGCGGCAGCTCAGAGCAAGATCACGGTCAGTGTTGAAGTGTGGACGTCGTCGAACCACTTGAGCTTTCTTGGTGTTGTGGCTCACTTTGTCGGTGAGTTCTTCGAGGTGTCAGATTTCCCCATACTTAGCGCACGGGAGAGCAGCAACTAGGCCTCTAGCGCTTGCTCTCGTTGGCTAGAAAAACTCGAAGCGAGCTTTTATATAGCGCTAACGCAGACCCTGACGAAAATCAAAACAACTAACGCGTCACGGCGTCTACAGATGCCAGCCTCAAACAACGAGATATTATTATCGCCTTCCGCAACCTCTTTGGGGACCATACTGGGGCCGCCCAAGGGACTATTATACGCGCTGTCCTTGATGAGTATGAAATATCCCGAAAGTTCCACTGCTTTGTGGGCGATAACGCGACGAGCAACGACAGCAAGCTCATCAACAGCCTTAACCTGCACCCGAACATTAACATAACGTCGAATAACCGCATACGCTGCGCTGGCCACATCATCAACCTCGTTGTCAAGGCTACAATATACGGGAATGGAGTGAGCAATTGGGAAGAGCAATTGGGAAGAGCAACTCGCTGAAGCTGCTCCTCACGAGCAGTTTGAGCTCTGGAGACGCCTTGGTGTGGTTGGAAAGCTTCACAACTTCGTGAATGCAGTGTGTGCATCCCACAAGCGCCGCGAGCTCTTCAACTCGGTGCAATCAGAGGTAAACAACGAGCTGTTGCACTCATTCAACACTCTAGAGCTTCGTCAAGACGGTGGCGTTCGCTGGAACAGCGTCTATCTCATGCTCCTCCGCTGCTACGAGCTCCGCGAACACATCAACCGCTTCATCCGCCAACTTCGAGGCCATGAAGCTTCCCGCGACGACCTCGATTACGGCCCCCTCGAGGATACGATCACCCCAGAAGAGTGGGATGACGTCAAAGATCTCGTCGACTTTCTTGAGGCGCCATACCAGATGACGAAGCGGCTGGAGGGCAACAACAGCGGCAATGGCTTTGGATCACTTTGGCAAACGTTACCGAACTTGCAGGCCTTGTGGGTGCACTTCGAGGAGGCTAAAGAGCAACCTCACAGTGAGTACATGGCCTCCGCGATCGCCCTCGGCGCTGAAAAACTCAACACCTACTTCACGACTCTCGTCCATGAGCCTGACGTCAGCTATTACTTCATCGCCACTGCGCTGAACCCAGCGCTCCGCTTCAACTGGTTCCAAACCCAGTGGAAGCACTATCCCCACTGGGTTACAAAGGCGCAGAAGTCACTCAAGAAGGTGTTTGATGACTACGTAAAGCAGGACGCCGCGGCCGACGACGACGATTTCAGAGAGCCACCTCCATCACGCCGCAAGCTCCCTGCCACCGACCTCTACTCACGGGCCACCGCCGTCGACACCCACCTCCTCACCGGCTCTAAGAACAAACGCCAGCGCCGCCTCGGGCAAGTCGACGAGTACTTTGAAGCGCTTTACGCCGACCTCAACACTACAAACGAGCGAGAGAGGCCGCTCTTAGAGGAGCCCTTCGAGTGGTGGCGCACGTACGGCCGAAACCGGTACCCTATACTGTTCAAGATGGCCGCTGACCATCACCGACGACCGAAACGGGCTTAGCGGCGACACAATAGAGGCACTACAACTGCAGAAGAATTGGGTGAGGAGAGGCGTAGTGAAGAGCTATATCAACGACCTCACAAAACAGGTGGAGACCCTCACCAAAACGAGCGTTTTTGGATTGATAGGTTCCGTCGAAGACTCCTTCAGCTCCTCCCAAAACGTCACCCCGGGCCAATAGTCGGTCCGTGCCACCCCTAGCAGCAGTACGGCAGTAGCTACGGCAGTAACTACGGCTACGGCAGTATCCTATACCCAAACCTTCACCACCGTACGTACCGTAAGCCGGGTTGGGCCGTAGCGTAGGCGTACTAAGCCACTAGTAGCCGTAGTACTGACTGTTGGACGCGCTGCGAACAATCATGCGCACATCACCCAACTTGAAAAACCCAGCCACCACAACTACGCACCGCCTCTCCACGCAAAGCCAACCGAAACCCTTATACACACCCCTTCTACCAAACACCCCGCAACAAATCCCAATCCCCAACCCTCAACCTCCCAACCCAAAACCGCCAACCTCCGTACTAGAAAGCTCAGCACCATCCCCTTTCCACGCATTTTTTGGCCGCGTCCGGAGCATACCCTGGATAGAGTCATATGTTCACCAGCCCCAGAGCATTATCCCCCTCCTAACACCCACCAACCCCCCAGCCCAAGCACTCTCCCCCGCACACAACGTTACTCCCTCCCACCAACGCTCTGCACAAAGCAAGAAACTAGTAGACAAGCCGTACGAATCAGTAACGCCAAGCCCTAACACGACGGTAGGGAAAGCGGGGCGCGGATAGAGGGTTGAAGAATTTGGTGGGGTTATGAATGTAAGTTTGGAGGCGGGGAAGAAGATGGCTTATTGCCGTGGTCCTGGGTTTGAGGACCGATGTGATGTTGAGGGTTGTGTGGTTGTGGTTGTGGTTGTATATAGGGTGTTCGGCGCGTGTAGCTTCTGTCTTAGAGTATGTGGTGGGGGGTTCTTTTGCTTGAGCTGAGGGAATCGTGGAGGGAGAGGATGCTGTTGTTTGATGGGAGGCGGTGTTGGGACCGCGTTTGGTGAGCCGGCGTGGGGGACGCGTAGAGCGGAGTCGGCGGAAAGTAAGTCTCTGATATGAGGCCATGGCATGTGTGGAATAGGTGTATCGAGACGCTGTACCTGATGGCCTAAAAACGGGTGGGTACGAGTGAGGCTGGACTGGACCTGCATGATGATTAGTTCGCCGTGAGACAAACTAAGGTCCAGGTAAATAACCATAGTCTAAACTCTCGAAAACGTGTAGTTATTTAATATTATTCAGCAAAGACACCACAGTCGTCATGAATGTTCCCTCTATCCACCTCCCCACACGCGACCAACGCATCATACAATAACTAACCCTAATGCTATGAGTAACCAAACCCATAACACACACGCACCACCAGACACCCAATCCTGCACTTCAACCCCCATCCCATCCCTCACCTCAGCGCCACAACCCCACCCTCCTCCCTCACTAACAACCCAATCTCGTCCCCCTGCCTCTTCGCCTCACCCGTCCCCAAGCGCCTCAACCGCTCCTCCTCCCGCCTAAGTGCGTTTCGCTTACTGCGCTTCTGGGCGCGGTGCAGCGTCAATTTTGTCTGAGCGACGAAGAGTTCGTTCTTGAGGGCTTGGACGAGCGGGTCGTCACGTTCGCGGGAGATGTTTATCTCGAGGTCGACTACGGCGTTCATGTAGTCGGCTACGCTGTCGCAGTGGTGGAAATAGGTGTCCAGGAGACGGATTTGGGGGGGTGTGAGGGCGGAGGGGGTGGGCGGTGGGGGCGGGGAGGATGGCGTGCTGGGTAGGTCGTCTTCGTTGTCGATCCAGATGTTGGACATGTTGGGGTGGGGTGGCGTGTTGGTGGGTTGGGGCGGTGGTGTGGGTGGGGAGGAAAGGTTGGTGGATATTTGGATGCGTGTGGTGAGAATGCTGGGGAATTGGTATTTACTTCGGTGTTGCGTTTGTTAAAGTGGGGCTTTTGGGGGTGGTGGTTAGGTCGTGGAATGTGGGTCTCTGGACTCTATTAGTGTCATTTAGATTTGAAGTGAAGGAGAGTTTCCCTTATAAACTTAAATCATAACGCGAAAAAGGGCACTCGTTAATTATTAGGCTACCGTCGGGCAATAGGTCGAGGCAATTGAGCAGTCTGCTCCCCATTTGCTGTGTTCTCGATACTATTGAAGCTTGTTGTTAGTCCTCTACCTAGGACACAATCGGTAACCCGAGACAGCGCCATAGCTTACAGGTATTGATACAATACCAGCAGAGCATTCTGATTCTTCGAAGCGTTCGAGTAATGAGCTAATGCACATCGTGTTGCGGATGGTAAGACAGACTGGAGCGCGAAATCGTTAAAGAGCGCAGCTGCGTAGATGAGTCGCAAGAGAGTAGAAAAGCATGATAAAACTCTTGGCAGCTCATATCCTATGGCCAGTGCTGGAAGAGTGTCCAACTCTCGCTCCGGTATAAGCACAGCGCACAAATATAAAAACTATGTTTGTAAGTTTTACTTGCGTGCGTAACAGTGCAATAACTCACAGCTTTGCTTTCTCTATCGGCCATATATATGTTGTCAAATACTAAGCAATCGTTCATAGAACCATGTGTACGGATTAGGTAGTTGCTGCTGAGTGGATATTCAGAGTTTACAAGGCTTGAAGGTGTGTTATTTTGGTTCTGGCTCGCTCGGGTCAGGTACGAATGTCAAGCGTAGATACCGAAAACCGCAGGATATGAACCACGTAGGTAGACCATGATAATACTATTCACCCTTCATCCTACGATCGCGTCGCATTTCCAACTCCACCGCCCATCCCTCAAACAACGAAAACGTTCCATCAATTCCAATCAACCACGTCACATCTACCCCGTACGCCCCTGCGCATCAACATTATTCCCACTCATCCCCTCCTCAACCGGCAAAATACTATGTCTCCGATCCCTGCCCACATAATTCGAATCCGGCAACATATTCAAGATATCCTCCCTCTTATCCGTGGGCCGCTGATGGAACCAAAACAGGACGCCACCAATAAACGCCAAGATAGCCACAGTCGTATAGTTCCAAACAAGCAAGGGGTCCTCAGACAGCGAGACAAACGCCTGGCCCAGCGCGTTGGAAAACGCAGACATGAAGTGCCAGTAGCTAGTAACGAGGGAGCGCATATTCTTGGGGGCCTTTGTGAAAGCGAATTCGAGGCCGGTGATGGAAGTGAAGATTTCGGAGAAGCCGACGAGGACGTAGGGCACGGCTTGGGTCCAGACGTTGATGGGCGCTGCGCGGTCGTCGCAGCTGTTCATGTACATGCCGCAAGGGCCTGTCTTGTAGATGTAGTGCTGGATGACGGCTGCAGAAATCATGGCGCACGAGGCGAGCAGGAAGCCGAAGGCGATGCGCTTGATGGGCGTGAAGCGGATGTGTGCTTTGCGGAGCGCGGGGTACAGCACGTTGTCGACGATGGGGATGAAGATAACGAGCGATATAGGGTTCAGGTTGGTGATTACGTCATTGGGAACGCCGTTGCGTGTCATGGTCGCCGCCTGCGAGGTGAGATTATTGTTCATCTGGTTGTAGGCCAGCCCTTTTTTCGAATTTTGTTAGTTTCAGGCCAATTTGGAACACAAAACTAGGTGAGAAGTTAAGAAACTTACAGTATAGCGGAATCCAAGTAAAGCATGAGCACGCCCTCAGCCCACGAGCGACCTGATCAACCCACGCATCGTCGAATTGCATCCAGGCCGGCTTGTGGTTCCCGAGATGGCTGGGCTTGACATCTTCCCAGAAACGGTCGCTCTTGAAGTTTTTACGTGTCTTCATCGGATTAATAGACCACTTTCCCTTTGCCGCGAGTTTCATGAGGTGCAGGGCGCGGATCAAGACTGAGCCCGTGGGCGGCGTCTTGATGTACTTGTGTCGACAGAACCAGAGCACAACCGGGCAGCAGCAAAACATGATCGTCGGCAGCAAGTACGCGCACCAAAACCCAACATACTTCTCCACATACACCATGGAAAGCTGTCCGGTCAGTGAACCGATGTTAATGAACTATGCCACAGTTAGCACACCCAAATCACGTGGCTACCAAAACACATCCGGGGCCCATTTCTTACCATGTAGAAGTACAAAAAGATACGGGAAAGCGTAATATTCGGATCGAGAATCACCCTCTCGCCCGTCTTCTTATCCCGAATAACTCTCGTCTTTGTCTGACGATACTGTTCCGCAATCAAGGGCGAAATATTCGCTTTAAACGCGCCGGTGCCAAATCCCAGGGTAATCACACCCAGAATAAACGGCGCAATCGCCTTCCCGCTGGTAAGTACGGACGGAATCGCGCTCACGATCAAAAGGATGTGGCCGAGGATGGAGAACCCGATGGCAATGAAGATGGTGTTGAAGCGGCCCAAATACTCGTCTGCGATAATCGCACCGATAATGGGCGTCGTGTAAGCCCAAAAGGAATTGAATTGGCCAATACCAAAAGAGGCGCGTTGGCCCATGCCCAGTGCGCCCGGCTGGCCATCTACCGTGGGGTCGCGGCCGGTTGTCTGCACTACGCCGTCGACGACAGGGATGTCCTGTTGGATAAAGTTTGTATCTTGAACATGGAAATTAGCTGCCGAGAATCCATGTATATCGGGGTTCGGAAGTTGGGAGGAGAAGCGTACAAAGCACCTGACACCCATAATAACCAAACCTCTCGCACAACTCGACGAACGCAATGGTAAACGCCATCCAAGGAATCTTTCCAGACACACGGCGGAGTGTGCGTAATTCTTCAATCGTAGGCTCTTCGCCTTGCACATCCGGGTGTTCATCATCCGCGCCCACTTGGTCGAGCGACGAACGGGAATGCGAAGCGGATAGCGCACGTTTCTCGTCGACTTCGTAGACGGGCATGGTGGCCTTTTGCGGCTCGCTGGCCATGGCCATGTCCACCGCGTTGGAGGCAGCGCTCGCAGCCATTTTTGAGCAAGGGAAGCAGGACCAAAAAAATCAAAAGGTTCGGTGCTGGGGTTTGCGCAGAAGGGTGGGTGCGAGAACAACTTATACCTTCATGCTTCCTTTAGGAAGGTGTAGCTGTGCCATATGTGTGGCACATTTTATCGAGAGGCAAAAAAGAACCATACCTATTGCCCTACCTATCCCAAATTCCTGGGTCGCAGCGTCTTGGTATTTCTTGCCCATGTCCCTATTCCAGTCCAGCGTCCGCTCAGGGTTACATTAGATGAATTGATATACACTCAATGTTGTTGGCGTATCACGAAAACTCCTCCGATAACCCAGCTTATCGGCAGTGTGTAAGTGGGCAGATGGAGCATGCGGCAAAGTCGTGTGTCCGGGGTAGAGGGTAAGTCGGCGACGTGGGTACGACTTGGCAAGCCAGCCGCCAGCCATGGAAGCCCCTGGCTTATATCTTATCTGGACGACAATACATGCCTAGGTCGGTAACTGTAGGATGTAGAAGCGGGGTACGTTGTTGGTTCGGTGCCGCACGAAGTGTTGTAAAAGACACATTTTCTCCAAGCGTTTTTTAGCACCGCATGCCAAGCGGGGTCGCAGAAGGCTCGGCATCACCCACGGTGCGGCGGGTAATGTAACCTTTGCTATGCTTCAATAGGCAGCTCTCAAGCTTTTTCCGTGTGTGTCTTGCTTCAGGATTTGTAGCTGATTGGTTTGATGCACTGCACAGATGTGCTGGGGAGTTGTGGCACGGTAGGTAGAGTTCAGCTTAACTACCGCTGATACGCGCGGATACCTATGCTCTGAATCCAGCGCAAACTAGATGCGACAGTGTGTTTTGTGATGTACCGCGCGAAATCCGTTGCGTGACATCTTGGAAAGATTGTCCAGTGTATAAGACACCCGTGATGTTGAAGCTGATAGTTGTTGTGACGTCAGTAGAGGATGATGAGCGGACAGGGGTCTTGGCAGTACACACCGTTTGATTGCCACGAACTAGGAATCGAATCTGGACTAGCGGCGTCTGTTGCTCGTTCATGTCCGAAGAATAATGATAAGAGTCCGAATCCGAAATGTTAGGTTAGGATTCGGCAACGTGATTGTCAGGGATACCTATACCAAGGGGTCCTACTATGTAACGAGAGGACGAAAAAAGTGTCATAGATGCATGCAGTATGCTGTTGCTGTTTGTATCGTATACCTACCTACCCAAGCACCGGGCTGGCGGGAAGGGCGCATGCACCTGTACTAGGTATACCTACTCTGTGTGTTGTTCGGGTGAAGCTGAGCTCGAGGCGGCACAATGCTCCTGCAACCCGATTAGTAACTGCTTCCCAGCGATATGAGGTACGGGTATTATAAGCACTCACCAAGTCCTCGAGCTTCTTGCCGTAGTTGCGCTGGGCAATGCGGTTCTGTATCCGCCTGCGTTCTGCGAGATCTGAAATTTTGGTCCAGTCCTCGTTGGGGTTCGCGGACGCGGAGAAGGCAGACGATGTGCCCGAGTATCGAGTGGTAGTAGGTGCCGGGTTGGCATACTGGTAGCCGGCGTATCGGTGCATGATGAAAGAGAGGGAATGTGAAGAGGGAAAAGAAAAACGGTGGATGCGTGAAAACATAATCCGTTCCGCACAAACATGTCAGATCCAGAAAAGAAAAAAATCTTTGTAAAAGCATCGAAGAAAAACCTAAAATTGTGAGATAAGATTCAAAACACCAGGCAGGCACGACAGGCATGATAAATAGTAATAACTAACTTCTTAATAATTATCATTAACACATCATCAATCCAATCCTCGTTCCCAAAAAAACCAGTCCCTAATTACCAACCGGCACATCACTCAACGGCACACCCTTACTCCAATGGTTAATCCAGTTAAAAATCTCCGTATGCCAAAACAAGCTATTCTCCTGCCCAAGCACCCAATGATTCTCATCGGGGAAGTTCAAGAACCGGCTCGGCACACCGCGGGCTTGCAAGATATTAAACAGACTAAGGCCATCGCTTTCAGGGAGTCTGTAGTCCAGCGTGTTGTGAATGACGAACTGGGGGGTGGACCAGTTGGCGATGTGGTTCTGTGGGTTCCAGCGGCTGTACGCGTCGGATTCCCAGATGCTGCCGTTGTAGTCGTGGCGTATGAACCAGAGTTCTTCCGAGGCCCATGCGGATTCGGTGTTGGAGATGCCGTCGTGCGTTACGAGGGCTTTGAATTCGTTGCCCAGGTCGTTGGATTGGATCCAGTTGGTCATGTAACCGCCATAGGAAGCGCCGGCTGCGATGCCGTTCTTAGTATCAATCCAGGTTAATGTGTTATTGACGTAGTTCCAGGCGTTGACGAGATCCAGATAGGGCCAGCTGCCCCACTCGCCCTGGATTGAGTCGATGAGGAATTGACCGAAGCCGGTCGAGCCGGTTGGGTTCGGGGCGACGACGACGTAGCCTTGATCGGCCCATACCTGTGGATTCCAGCGATTGGACCAGCTGTTTCCCCAGCTTCCTTGGGGCCCGCCATGGATGAGGAAGGCGAGAGGGTAGGTCACGTTATCCTCATAGAAGGTTGGCTTGACGATCCAGGCCTGAAGTTGCTGGTCGAGTGTGGGGTTGGAGCCGTTGAAGAAGAACTCGGAGACAGTGTGCGAGCCGAGACCGGCGAGGTTAGGGTCTGACTGTGATGCGTCGAAGAGAGTCTTCTTAGTGCCGTCGGTAAGAGTGTAGTACTCGGTTGGTGTCCAGAGAGCGGTAGCACTGACGAATAGGGAGCCGTCAGGCAAAAGAGCGTATGACGAGACGGACGTGTTCGAGGTCATGGGCTCAGGAACAAAGGTCTCATCGGCAGTGATGGGGAAGTTGAAGATTTTGACGCGTGCATAGTCTTCAGCAGTGACGAAGATGGACGAATCATCATCAGCCCAGATGAGAGGTCCCCCCACCTGACGATCGAAGGCAGAGCTCAGAGACTTCCAGTTGCTGACGGCGACATGGCTATGCTCCACGGCAACATCCACGGTGTAGAGCATCCATCTGTCAGACTCGTAGTAATCCTCATCCTGCTGGATGTACGCAAGCTTGCAGCTGTCCATAGAGAAAGACGGTTGCCCAGATGCGCCCTTGTGGCCGGCCTCAGCCATCTCAGAGTCGGGGCCGTTGAAGGCGATCGGCGCATCTGATGAGGCAAAAGCACCAACATAAACGTAGGAAGCGGTGTAGTTGGCCTTGTTCAGCTGGGGGGCTTTGGTCACGAAAGCGTACATAGAGCCGTCGGGACTGATATCATAGTCGCTAGAATCTCCGAATGGCTGAATGGGAGTCTCTGGCCGAGTGAGGGTGAAGTTGATGCCCTGTTGGACGTTACGCATTCCAGCACCAGAAAGCGCATAGCTGTTGTTGGCTGAGAGAGTGCCCGCAAAAACGTTGTATCGGTTCTTGTTTAGCCAAACGTCCCAGTGGCGAACGTAAATGTCGGAGTAGTAATGCGCAGTTGTTTGAGGAGTGACTTCAGTCTCTGGGTTGACAGCCGTACCGTTGGGGTAGGCCATGCAATTGACGAGGAAGTGCATGTCGCCATTGGAAGTGTTGGCGACTTTCAGGCCAGAGTATGGCGCATCCAGAGACGCAACCATGGTGCTCGCACTGGGGTTCTTGATATCTCCAACCCACAGCGTCACGCCTCCCGGCATCTCCTCATTGGTGCCATTGATGTAGACGATGCCGGTCTCGCTACCGGGAATCCAGGCCACCTCGTTGATCTCGCTCGCATTGAGGCCAGACGCTGAGATCTCGCCGGTGGTGAGATCGATGAGGTTCATGCCAGAGCTGGCGCGTGCATGCTCCTCGAAGGAGTACTGCGAGTACGAGAAGAGGGCAACGGAGCCATCCGGACTCGGGTCGGCAGTACTGCGACGAACGGTGCTGAGGAGGAGCCTGTTGTTCTGTCAGTACAAGCTGCAAGTCAACATGATGACTACCTACTCCGGAGTGAATACACAAGCGCCGGTAGCAGCCAATGTGGCGGCCACACTTAAGTAGCGAGCCATTGCGAATTCGACGGGCTTCGTAAAAGCTCAATTGGACGAGGTCGATGGTCGGACGAAGCACGAAAGGCATCGACTTATTATTTGTATGCCGCGCTGCAGACCCCGGGTATGCGACATTTTGCCAGCGGGGTTAATGTCGTACCGGAAGTGGTACCTGGCGTGGTGATGCTTCTCGTTGGCTGCTTCCACCATGATGCAGGATACTTTCCGTGCACTGCGGTCGATGCTAGACCCGACATGTCGAATAACGAACGCATCTCACCGTGTCTCCTTCCTGTCGCGGGCTAGCGCTGCGGGCGCACAAACAAGCTCAACATGTCGTCCGCGGTGGGTTTCCAGAAAAACTTGTCTGCGTTGTCCTATCGCGACCCGGCCCACACGCCCCGCAAGCCCCGCAATATAAGGCGGCTTGGCGGTGACCGGCCATTGCAGCACGCTCACGTGAAGCTCTGCAAAGCTCTTGCCAAGCGTGGCGGCGTCAAGTGCCAAGCACGCCATCCCGCACCAGCCGCTTCTGGATAAAACGGCGCGCCGAGAGAGGCAGGTCAGAAGCCTCACGCCATCAGCGCCTCTCGACGATAACGGTTCATCGCCTGGATGTTGGCTGGAGGATTTGGGCCGCGTGCTAATTTTTCATATTTTTCAACGGGCAGCCTCGGGCCTGCTGAGCGCTTTGCGATTGTTGCTCGTTCGTCAGCGGGTTCCCATGTCCACCTGCCTTGCCAGGCTTAGAGACGCCGGTACGATCGGTGTATGTTGTTGTCGAGAGCCAGGGCATCGTGTTGGTGGCATACAGATCCTGCCTTTCTGGTACTTCTCGGATGAAGGCTTTTCCATCTTGTTCCTTGACATCCTCTCGCGGTCGTCTTTTGCCACAGTCATGTTGAACACGTAGCTACATGTCGCCAGCAACTCTCAGTACTCAAGCCGCCCAACGCCATCCGACTTTGAATTGAAGACTTCTCTCCATCTCAGTTATCGCGAAAGCAGGCTCGTGTGAAGGTTCTGTGCGGGTTAACATTTACCTATGTAAATTGCTTCAGTTCGCCAAGCCGCTAACACCAGCCTGAGCTAGCGTGTTATTTTCGCGACGTGGCTGTCTTCGTGGAAACTTCATCCTTCCTGGTTCCGTCACTCCTCACATGCATCTCATGTTCAAACTCATCAAAAAAATTTCCATTTCATACCCATTCCGCCAATATTCATTAGACTTGATACGCCAAGTACGAGCGTCTTCGCCGGTCATAACTACCAACCTTTTAGCACACGTCGTGCAGTGAGAATCTTGCTTCGAGAACACACTGGTCTCACATGCGCAGATTCAAGCCGATTGCGCAACTCCAACTCCCTTTTCAAGTCCCTCACAGCCAATACTAACGGTTGCGCACTTCCTCCAAACGGTTGCGCATTTCCTCCAGCTTCTTATATCCCAGGTAATCCTCGCTGTACTGTCCATCATTGACTCCTGTTCCCTTTCGTGCCTCCTGGCTCTTTTCCATCCCCATCTCATAAGACCCACCAGGTGTATACCTGCTCCTGTCCGCACCAACCCATTCACTGACTGGCGTGCCCTTACGCTCATCTTTTCGTGGAAATAAGTTCTTGTTATAAGTCTGCAGTCTGGTACCACCGGGAGTCATTGTCCGGCTCGGGCCTTGAAGCATTTGTATTTGGGGCGGTAGAGTGAGGTCTTCCTCCGAGTTATCGCGCGGGTCCCCGCCGAGCGCAGCCCGGATATTGTCCTTCGATACGATGCGCGCCATGCTATCTCCCAACTCAGTCCCGACGAGTTGTTGCGAGCGAGATCCGCTGGTGTGGCCACGGTTGCCGTTCCATCGCTCGGGGCTTTTCGACGGGATGGGCGGTGTAAACTCAAACTCGTCCTCCATACCGGGCCATCCAGTCGTGTAGGGGGGAGAATTACCGGGCCAAGCGACGGGCTGTGGAGGCTTAGGTATCGCCGCTGGCGCCTTGTGATAGATGTCCTTTGATGCGACACGGAGATGACCGGCATACGGAGCTGGCTGGATAGGACCTGGCAAGCGTGTAGGTGGTTTTGCCTTGCGAGAATCATCTGGCGTGCGGGCGTTCTTGCGGACCGTATCGAGCTTTGTTAGCGAGATTTCCTCTTGCCAGCCGTTGCCTTCATAGCTCGGCATACGAACATCGGCATATGACTTGTCTTGCACTGACGCCATCGGTGTATTCACATCAGAGCGGTCGGTCTCGCGGTGCAGCGGCTGCGGGATGGCACTCAACTGGCCCATCGGCGAGAATACCGAACCGCCGGTATTAGAACGTCCTCGCTGGGCTTGCATGTCGAAAAGATCGTATGGATTCGAGTTGCAATCAGATGTGTAGACGCTCTGTTCGGAGGGCTTCCGCTGCGCGTCAGGACGGGGCCACGGCGTAACAACGGTGGTATCGGACGATTGGAATGAAGCGAAGCTATCGGTCGATGGCAGTATTCCAGTTCGGGAAGCGTGAGCAGGTGGGGCAACATCAGGGAAATAGAGCTGTCGCGTCACGCCGTGAAGTGGGCTCTTAGGCTCCTCCTTTGGCGCCATCTTTGCCATACCTCGAGACAGTGAACGACGGATGCTGTCCGAGTAACGCTTAATGGGGCTTCCACCCTCTTTGGCCTGTCGCTTGTTGACCTTGATAGGAGACTTGACTGGGCTCCGGCTACTGTCGCGACTGAGAACCTGTTGAAAGCTGCTGACTTCCCCAGCTCTCTCGGCGGCTCTCCTGCGATCGGCTCGTGCTCGCTGCTCAGCCAGCCACTCGTCCATCGCATGTTTGAATTTCGGACGCTCGACCAGGCCGCCATACTGCGGATACACAGTGCGCAGCTCTTTCTCGGCTTCGTCGTAGTGTTTTCGGGTAAGCACGCCAACACCTCCAATATGCTGCTGGGGTATCGTTCCGTCGTCTCCAGTGGCCCTCCTCGGAACAGATACCACGCGATAGGGTGTCGGCGACAGCAAGCTTCCCTCCGGTCTGCTCACGTTACCCTGAGGGAACGCAAGCCCAGAAGGGCACCGGTCTTCGATGAACAGCGCAATGCGACCGTAGTGTCGGCGACCCTTGACATCGTAGGAAGCGCGCACGACGTTGACGATGGGGACAAGAACAGCTTCCCAGGCCGTGCAGACGCTCTGGAGCTCGAAGAACGCGAAGCCCCACGGGTTGCGCGCTTTGCCCACCTTGAGTACCTGGAGCAGCCACACAAAGAGATGTTTCTCATACGCCTCAACGCCCCATTCGCTCTTGTCGATGACGGCGTAGTCGTCGCTGTACAGGTAAGCACTCGGGTCGGAGCGACGGGTACCTTCATCGAATTGTGTATAGAACCACAACAGGTCCTGGCGCGAGATTTCCTTGTCATCATCGGTTCGAGCTACCGCGGTCGCGTTCGGCATTGCGTCCGGCTGTACAAGGAAGATCGAATCGCGGAATACGGCCCATGGCTTGAGGAATGCGTCGGTCCCGAGGAAGCGCTCCTCGAGCTCGTCCAGGCCGCTCAGTTGCAGGAGCGCGAGCGCGTGTTTGACATCTGTGGGCAGCTTTTCCTTGTCGCGGGTGAAGAAGTCGCGCATGTTTTTTAAGCTCGTGTTAGGTGGCGACGTTGCCATCTTGACGTCGATACCAATGGAGAGGGTGGATGTTGACCGTTGTTCGTGTGGTGGTGGTGCGTGGACAAGCTTGTGTTTTCCGATGCGGAGAAAACGTCCCCATAAGCTATTGTTGTGAGAAAATGCGTCATGGCCGCTGCAGGCAACACTGGCAATGAAAGGAAAGGTTAAGTCGAGAACAATTGCGGAACTATACCGCTCTATCAGACCGCCCAATTCCCTTCTTATACTGACAGTCTTTGCTAGAGGCGAGCTGTTTACCGCTTACTTGCTTCCAACTACTTGCCCTTGGGACAGTCCCGCCTTTCTTATTTCTCTCCTCCGTCACATCAACTCCCTTCTTACTCCAAGAATTGCGATGCTAGCCACCCTCCTATACCACCAGACGTCCGTCATGCCCCTCATCTCTCCCCCCAGCAAGCGCCAATATTCTCACAACCTAATGCTCCCCTCCCATCCATCCCCTCCCCCCAAACCACAACTTCCGATAACACACAGCCCGGTGCACGTCGCCCCTCTCCAGGGCCATGGAAGTCATGCCAGTCCCCAGAAGTGTACGCACCTCTACCTATCCAGTCATACATACCGTACTACTTCCCTGTCGCAATCCCCATGTTAAAAAGGCCAACTCCGCAATCGATACATGCACGATTTCTCTACCGCCACAACACGCATACGAAACAAAGTCTCGCTGTCATATCGATACGAACAACCCACTAGCTACACAATCATACACACACACACACACCCACCGTACAAAACCCACAAATCCAAAAACCGTAGCTTCCGACCACGACCACCATCCTCAGGTTTCGTGGATGCAAACCTAAGATTCAGAATACATGGTTATACTAGACCCACGATCTAGGTCGCAAGGTCCTAGGGATAGGCTCAAAGTTATACCCCGGAGTTGGGGAAAGGAGGGTTGGGTGAGGGGTGTGATGTATGGTGATGGCGGAGGTTGGGGGTGGTTGGATGGGGGATTATTGGGAGGTGGGGGAGGGGAGGGGTGTGGTGTTTGGATAGGAGAGAGCAGGGTGGTGGTGATAGAGAGAACGGATCAGATCAGGGGGTTATGCGGACGCGCAAGTAGAGGAGTGGCTGGGATATATGTTTCATGTGGCGTACGGATGGCGTTTTGACATAGTTGTTTCTTTATAGAGATGCTAACTATTGTGACGAGATTCCTCGCAATGGTGCGAGTCTCCCCGGCTATCTGATTTTTCTACCCACCTCTCTCTCTCTCGTGAACAACCAATTCACATCTACACCCTCACTCCCCCCTGCAAACCCCCTCATTGAAAACAACCTCCCTCTCCACACTCACAACTTCAACATACTTCTCCTTCTCGTACTCAACGGGGTGGTCTCCCTGCTTCTTGCGACAAGCCATCCCACACAAGTCCTGACGATCCCTGTGCACAGGGATAGCCCGGGGACAAATGTACACCTTGCGCGTTTGGGGCACAAAGTGCAAGTCTTCAGATATGTTTGCTAAACGAAGTTGGGCAGATATCTCGGTCATGCTTCGGATATTAGGGGTGTAGGTTTTGATGCTGATAGCGCCGAGATACTTCTACGTCGACGGATGAGTATGGTTTGCACTCAATTTATTCAGGACGGGTGTATACATACCTTTTCCTTGATCCAATTGCACAGGGCATCCATTTGGAAGTAATCAGCCTCAGCTTGCAGACGGTGGTAGAGGTCGTAATCGAAACCTTTTGCAGCATCGTAGAAGAGCGGGAACACATTCGGACGCCGCATGAAGCGAACTAGATGCACAAATAGGTCTGCGTCTGCGTCGAGCCAGTATGACCCATCTGGCTCGGGCTCCCAGGGAAAGCGTCCGGACATTAGACGCCGGAAGAAATCGGACCCGGATCTTAGGATGTCTGGCGCGAGTTTCAATTTCCGGCCGCCGATGTCGAGCGTTAGGATTTTGGGGAAGGCTGGGATGGGCTGGAGGGTGGTGTGGGTAGGGGGAGAGCTGGTGGGGTGATATTGGAAGGGTTTGTCGACGTTGGACATGTCGAATCCTGTTTCTATGGGATTGAGATCGCTCATTGTTTTCTTGTGGTCGGCAGTGATGGCTTATGCGAAGTGGATATGAGGTCCGTAGAGTTTATGGTGTGCAGGAGTTTGCTTCTCACCGTCACATGGGTGTTTACCGTGAGCGTTTGTCTTTATCATGATATCAACCATGGATGAGGGCCTTGAGGGATTTCGTTGATATTTGAAATTAGGGTAGCTGCGCGTTGTGCAGTGGATGGGCAACGAGCTTGTACTTGCGTCTGTAGCAAAGTCGCGTGACACTGCTCTAGGACTACTGTCGCTTGGGCGGGCTTTAAGAAGATGTCGTCTTTTTGCATAAGCTGCGCTGCGGAGAAGATGCTCGAGCACATCGAAACGAATAACGCTCTTCAAAATGGCGTGGTAAGTGTCGAAATTCGTAGATTGGTCGGAATCTTCGTATCGATTCAATAAATCCCGCTCAAACTCCTACTCGGTGTAAAGTCGGGAGACATGGACACCGCATCTGGAAATTCGAGAAAGCCAGATGGAGCAGACATAGCTCTATCATGCCACTCCTCATGCTCTTCCTCGGGCGACGAAAGCTCCAGCAACTTCTGTGGCGATCGAGAGCCAAGGCCCAGCGTCGTCAACTTTTCTTGCAGAATGCTGATAACTGCAGGATTACCGCCGCGGAACGAAGCCAGCACTTGCGATAGCGAGTGAATAAGATCTCGGGGCCCAATGTCGAAGTGCGACCCGTGGTTTAGGGATGGCATGATCATCATCACATCTGCCAGTGAGTTGGCGACGTCGAAAAGCTTAGACTCCTAAGGGTGTGTCAGCGGACAATTAAATCGATATGGAGGGTTCGTCTTACCATGCCGGGCCCATGCGCCTCGACACTCTCACGCGAAAGGCTGCTCAGATTGCTCAGCACATTCTGTGCCACCTTCGCCGGGAAGCGGAATGAGAACTCCTCGTCTTGACTTGAGCGACTGCTCAAGTTCGTCACATTGAGCGCATGCTGCCACAGAAATATTCGCATCCACTGCTGAGTCATGGTGATGTCGGCACGCTGGAGTTCGTTCTCCAGACTGCGAGGATCGTCATCACTATTGAGTTGCTGCTGAGCTCGAGCAAGCGCATGGCGCGCGGTGGCAGGGTCTGCCGTTATGGTGATGTCGAGAATGTTGAAAAGACGGCAGAGTTGGACGAATGCGGGTGTGACCGATCCATCGTGTAGATCTTCCAGTCTGGGAAGGTCGGGTGCTCGCTTGAGTGTAGTCGGTACGTCGTGTTGCAGAGAATGTGCGCGCTCTGTAATGAAGAGAAGCCAATAGACTCTTAGAGCGTACTGTGTCTGTTCGGCATTCATATGCTGGTAATATGATGGCTTATGCAATCCCAGGATGTGTGCTTTGAATATGGCCTCTCCAAGTAAAATTGTGGACGCGTTCATGCGTCCGACATTTGCGGAGTAAACGTGTAGGAAGAAGGTGCTCAGTAAGGAAAATACAGTGACGTTTTCCAGATGATCGGATTCAGTTCTTGCTTTCTTCGCTTCTGATTCGAACGCGTTGCTTGAGACGCGATAATGGCGGTCGACTGGATTTCCCGGCTCGACGTCTAGTGAGAACTGGCTCACTATAGCCGCACATATTGCAGCGGCTAATGCGTACGCTTCCAAATCATCGGGATGGGTGAGTAGCCGTGCAGTGAGTGCTTCGGCGTCGACTACCGGCCATATACCGTATCCGCGTGCAATATAGATCTCCAGGTACTGTGAAATGCAAGATGTCGATATACGCTGAGAATCTTTATGGGCGGGAGAGGAGATGGTGCTTGTGACGTTGAGCCAACCCGCGGTGTCCGCATCAGGATCGCTCATAGAATATTGCAGGTCCACGTAAGGTAAATCGGCGGGGGCTGGACTTCCAGTATCGAAGCTAGCTTCGCTGTTGCTCCTGGACCCATCATGGCTACTCTTGCTGCGTTCTTGTAACCTCTTGATAGCGGCTTCTGTAGTACGACGCGGCCCCTTCGGACCAGACTTGCCATGGGTTTTCATGTACGTGCAGTCCCAACTCGCGGCCTCGCATCTTGAACAGGGCAAGTTACCATCGCACCGCACTTTGCCTGAGGATCAGGATGCCAAATTAGTATCTTGTACTGACTTGGCACCAAATTCTGACACTTACGGACAGAACATGGATCGCATGCTCGGCGTGTCCCTTTCCGGGGCACCATACCCATCTTCAGAGCCAAAGGACTAGCTGGTCCGCAGTCGCACTCTCCGCGAAGCACTAGATGGCTACCTCGTCATCGCACAAGCCTTGAAGTCGTCGCGTTGGAGTCGGGTGTGGGCCCGCGCAGGTGGGCTCAGGGAGGTGTTTCGGAGGGAGCTGGGGAACCCGTGAACAGAATGGTTTAGTTTGTACCATGAAATAAGATGGCGCAGTCGTTGTGTGATGCTGCACGCTGGGATAAAGTGGAGATGCGGCTGTACTTCGGTCGATCGCAGGCGCTACAGCCCCATGACGCCGGACCAATGAGATGTGGTTGGTGGCCATACGCATCAACCAGCAGAACTGCCCGAGAAACTCCCCTTCTAGAAGCATGATAGAAGAAAAATATCGCTCCGTGACTCGCCGACATCGCGCGAAGCAGATTAGCGAACCGGAATGGTGTATGCTAGTGCTAGAGGCTTTCTAGAAGCTTGCCACATACGTCGTGGTGAAGGCTGCCGTGTTCGGGGGCTGGTCCATGCTCTGCGAAAATTGCGTGCTGAAAATCCAGAATGCCTCAACATCCGGGGAATATCGTTGACCGCTCGCTCGATGCCGGGAAGCTTGTTATTTTTCTAACTGTAATAGGCTGGTGAAAAACTCGCGCTTACACCGGTACCCAAGTTGGGGGTTTGTGTGAGGCTGGTCCTGCTGCTTGTGAATGGGGGGTTATCGTTCGGAAAGTGACGTTCCGGTGCGGGATGTATATAAGTAAGTGTATAGTAATAGCTATACCTAGTTATTAATACAGTACGAAGTACTAGGAGTCTTGTACGGAGCTTGGCTGTCTTTCGTCCGATCTTATCCTGCCAGCAATTTGATCAATTCGCTCTCTGAATACAAAATTCCTAGCTCTTCCCGTTAACAGGACATGAATCACGCCCAGAAACACACAATCCTCGCCTCAATACTCTCCCTCGGCAGTTCGTCGTTGGTGTCCGGCAGCGCGAATGCAGTATGAGGACATCTCCAACCCGGCTTCTCTTGCTTCGTGTCGAACCCCTTGAACACAACGATTGAATGTGGTTCCATCTCCGACATGTAATACCACGCATGCTGCTGCTGTTCCGCTGCATGGCTCATCACGTAATTCGCCGATACAATTCCTGTCCTGCTGAACTTACGCAAACGCACTTGGTAGTCTGAATCCGGGACGGTGGTCGCGTCGCATACGGCCAGAGGGTCCTTGTGCACAGTCCTGAGCGGGCGCCAGGCTCCAAGAAAAGCGAAGCGCGTGCTCGTGTCGAAGAGCTGGGCAATGTGCGGTGGGAAGTTGAGCTCGCGCTTCGTACCTTCAATTGCCGCAGCATCGCCGGCGTAGTCGACGTGGGGATGTCCTGCTGGTATGTCTTGCCAGCGTCCGTGGGCGTCGAGGATACCTTTGTCAGCTGGCGATGAATGCGCTCGCATCACGTGATTGAACACGTACGCTGTTGATGCGCCAGTCCTGTTGCATTAAATCAGCTTGACGATACCCACAGCAAGCCTGCCGTAAATGCGCACAGTCGCTTTACGATGCCCTCCAGCTCCGGATAGTACTCGCGCTTCACCGTGTCTTCGGAATCTTCGCGCGAAACTCTGATCTTCGATGGCAGTTGCAGGAATTGGAATCCATTCTGGTCAAGGTCGAAAGGTGTATCGCTTGTGCAAACATCACGAATGATCATGCGTCGCGTAAACTCGTCGTGGTCGTCCAAATACCGCTTCTTCCATGCTGAATTGGGGATCGGTGTGCCATCGGCTGGGAAGTAATTGATCTTCGCGACGACGTCGCCAGCACCCGCATGCGGTACTCCACGGTCGTGGAGCATAGTATAAGATGATGACGACTTCGCGACATCGAGCGAGCTGTCACAATAACAGATAATCGCACATGTGAGCAGCGACGCGGGGAAAGACCACCTTCTCCACTTTACCTACAGTCTACTCACGTTGATAGGTCGGCAGCTGTGGGGCGTGGCTGGTGTGGCTCAGCGGTGCACCCCACGTTCCACCGACCAGCACTACTTCGTAGAAACCAACACCGCACGCACGGTCGGCATTCCCTATTCGCCTTTTCACCCAGTGCCACTACTATCCTCACTGCTCCAGTGTGCTGACTTCGGCAATTCCTCGTCGACACATGGCAACGTTCCACCCGTTTCCCCGTCTACCGTACGAGCTCCGGATGCAGATATAGGAAATGACGGTCGAGCCTCGCGTGGTGAAAGTTGAGTGTGAACACCTGGTCCCTACGCGCCAACAATGCTACCTCACCACGTCTACGCCCGTGCCTGCCGTTCTCAGCGCCTGCCGAGAAGCACGAAACCACGGGCTGTACCAGAAGGCTTTCTCCGAGATAGCGGTGCCGGGGTACGGAGCGCAGTAAGTAGTTGTCTGCTCTGAGACTTAGGTATGCATGCTAAGTACGATGCAACATGCAGGTGTGTATGGACTAATTTTGACACCGACATCATCGAAATTGGGACGTCGCTTTTCAAAGTTTTTAAGCCAGTCGCCCATTTCGTTCGTCGTCTGAAGTTTGAACGCGATTTGCAGGATTTCTACTATTCGGAGGTCTATGACGTGCCGGATTTTGTTAATATCAAGAAAATTTACATTGCGCTTTCCGATGGACTATGGCGGGGTGTCGGATCCACAGAGAAATACTACTGGCCATGTGGAAAAGAAAACGTGTTCTATATTGATACTGATAGTGACAGCCATCGAGTATTCAGAGGCTGCGACGGAGAACGTGAGATTGATAGTCTACTGGCGTAGCGGGAACATACCCTTCGTTTGCTTCACTATCCTAGTTTTAGGACTCAGCAAAGAATAACACCAACAATGCGAAAACTCTCAAGGAAATTGTGAAGGTGGCCCACAGTTGTAGGTATCGTTGCAACTATCGAACACGTGACCTGGACCGATGGCTCTACATGCGCCGCCAGGAACTCAAGGCCGAGCATGTTTGGTAGGGTAAGCAGTACCATACGGGGTCTCCGCGTGCAGCGTCAACCAGGCTGGCGATGCAAATATCCGTGAGTGATGCGGAGGTCTAACGCGGTGATAGATCATAGGTTTGCTTGCCAACTGATTCTGGTCGTCTACTAAACATCCGTCGATTCCGCGTCCAGCTCAGCAAACGACGTCATATCTGCTCTGATCTCCTGTCCAAAAAACATTACGAGCGTGCTAATTTGGAAGAATAACTAGTGGGGTGTCAAGCCTTGACTTGATGGTCCGTGACATACGAGAACCTGGGGAAGATTAATTAATTGCCTCGCTAAAGGCCGAGATCCAATATACGGATAAGAACGCTATCGCAAAAAGCTGCATACGAAGAATGGCATTGGCTGGAAACGGAAGGAGATGATACCATTGCAACTGATACTTAATGTGTGGTGCAACGGCTGGGAGCAGTGAAAGTCCACGGATTGGACCTTTCAAGTAGGCTAGTTAGATGCTCGACTGGCTTTATTGCTATTTTTGGCCTGCCACGCGGAGAGCCTGAAAGAGAAGAGCGTGCTGCAACTATGTCAGTGGCGTGTTGAATACGGGTTTCTGGGTTATATAAGTTGGTGAGCGGTCGTTGCTGATGCTGGACCACGACATCCACAATACCCGAGAACCTACTACAGAGCTCGTCTGACGTTAAACCTCATATCCTATCAAAGAAGCGTCGTAACCAAACCTCAACCACCAACATGAAACTCCTCGCCGTCATCGCTGCGATTGCATCGCTCGTCGTTGCCGTACCCACGGCTGACCCATACCCAGCGCCTTGCGGCCGCTCCGACCCATCGGGAATCTGCACTACCAAGCCGACGTGCTACAAGAAGGGTGGCTTCTGGGTTCAGCGCGACTGCACCTTCTACAACGTGCTCGACGTTGGCTGCTGCTACGATATCCCAGACAAGAAGTAAATGACGAGTAAGGGTGGAGCTTATCGAGGCTTCGCAGGAGAATGGAGAATACATGAAAGGCAATGAAATGTAACGGAATATGGAAGGGTTGGGAAGAGAAAATAAGTTGGAAGCCTGGACAGTTGCGCACAGAAATTTGAATCCGGCTTTGCTTGCTCAGCTGCTGCTATCATCCCAAAAGTGCAATTACAATGCCGCTTTTCAAATCATATCCTTGTAGTGCTCCAATCTGTTCGACATGCGAGGACATAAGTTGCCGTACTAATGCGCATACGTGGTGTCTAAATAACGATGGCTGAGAGATTCGCGTCGCGCAGCATTGAACACAGCGCGCGGCGGTCACGTATGAGAACTGCAGCAGACGCAGGACGCGTCATCATGTCACCGGCGAAAAGCGTGTGACTTGATGAAGTGGAATCGATATCTCAGAGCTCGTTGAGCTGAATGAAAGAATAGAGAAACTGGACTTCGCGATGTTCGCAGGAAGTAGTTACCGAGGCACGATTAGGTAAGCGGGGCCTCGGACGTCATCGGGACGTAATCCCGCATTTCGCCGGCGTCGGCACAAGTTTTGACCTGCTGATTCGCTCTCTCCTTGTACATTGATCTGTGTTCTCATTCCCGCTATACTGGTCAGCCCTTTCTTCGTCGCAAACCATCTCCACCCTGATACCTATCACACCTATCCCGTACCTATCACCACTATTGCTAGCTTACAAGATTTCAACCAAAAGCTAAACGTCAACACGATGGACCCGGATCTGAAGGGCATATACTGCTAAGCGCTACGAAGGGCGCAGTAAAGTCTCACACGTTGCGATATCAAAAAGAAGTACGTTGTGCCGAGATGCGTCCCCTCACGATATCGCTCGTGGTGCGCGGCCACGAACAAGGGACGCGCCGCTGGTATCCTACCATGCTCGGACCATGAGCGTGATTCCGGTGTACCCATGACAACTCTCCACTTACTATCGTTCCCTGGCTACTCCTGCTCATGTATTCCTAGAACCTCCGGGACCCTAATGGCTGCTCCATCGCACCAATGTCGCGCCTTGACCAGGGAAACAATCAAAAACCGGACCGTCCATGATTGCGGAGCCAAGAAATCAGCGGTATCAAAGCGCAAAAGATCGCCTGATGGACTGGTCGAGACCCGCAAGAAGATCCATGAGGAATGCCTAGTTGAGCCACCCCAGCAATGTCCGCTCATAGAAGTTTTCCGGCAGTACGGTCTTCTTGAAACCATCGTATCGAATCTATGCCCAGACGACCTAAAAGCGCTCTTATCGTGCTCCAAGTCGATGCATCAAACCCTCGTTCCACGGCCAGGTAGTCTTGAGAACCTGCTGAGGAAGCTGACTTGTTCTGGAAGAGGGGTGCGAATCCGCAATAAGCGTCACAAGAAGTCGAGGTGGTATGATGTTGAATACATCCCATGCAGCACTGTTAATCCCCAAACCGAGGTCCACGCCTGTGTCAATTGCAAAGTCAGCACATGTGACGAATGCCGCATCCACTGCGTGTATCAGAGCATGTTTGAGCACCCAAATCAAGAAGACGAGCTTCCTTATGTCAGTGGCTTCGTCCTTCTCTCGGCTCCTGAGATACCTATCTTGAGTCTGCACCAGATAGCTCCAGATTACGACGTCGCGGAGTGGCTGGACCCGTCTGACCCATCTACTGGCCAAATAGGACCGTACCATGATCAAGGATTCATCGATGTCCCTTATGAGAGCGTCTCCTTCGGGCCCCCCGAATGTGTCAAGGATATCCTTGACTTGGATCTGGGGCAATATACTCTGGCTGGCTCAGCACATTCGCATGTGGCTGACCCGTCGCCTACTCTCGAAGCTCTCCATCACGTCACCGAGCAACGGAAACGTATATTCTGCGATGCTTGTCTTCCTCCGCAGCTGGCGGACCGTCAGGGTAGCTCTCAAACTACTCTGTGCCGATGCACGCTGAGAGGTCGATTTCTTGGTCGTTGGTTATGCTTGCGATGCTATGAAACGGAAGAAGCGTCTATGTTGACAGCATATTGCGACCACTTCAAGCAGTGTGGCTGTGGTGAACAAGTCGGTAATACGGTGTGCCTTTGGTGCTTCGGTACCGTGCATGACCACTCGCGAAGTTATAGGGTGACTTCTTGAGTAGTTCATACACGTCTCTTGAAAAACCTAAAGTGCGTAGATTGCGCTCCTCCGTGGCATTTGGGCCGTCATGATCAGAAAAGTATTGATTTCCCGAGTTATCTATTTTCTCCTGTACAACACTTGTATAAGTACTTGTGTAGATACTTCTCTCCGATTAATTGACATTTTCTGCCGTCCCGCATCTCCGAATAGAATCCATTTCTTTCGCATGTTGATCCTTCCAAGTTCTGCTTTCCAGGATATTAGACTTCGGTGAGAAAGGTGGACGGAAAAGAGAACCCACGTCTTAGCCGCAGAGACAGGATCTTGCATCCTTAATAGTCGTGCACGTCTCCAAAAGGTACGAAAGGCTGAATGTAGCGCTCTCACGTGCCTAGCAAGTGCCACACAACGTTCACAACAGCATATTCTCCAATCTGGCATCTACCAACTCACATACCGAACACCTTCCATCAGCCCTGCCTTCCAACAACAGTCGCAAGCTGCTGAAGTATCATGCAGCAAGGGCAGACCTCAGCCCACTACCACCGGTCAGCTACCCCATGCGACGGCGATTTGGAAGATAGTAGTCGTACGGAGTACCGCATAGACTAGCAAGTAAGGAGTATGCTAGGCTGATCAGATGAATAAGAAAGGTCCGTTGGGCCCATACGTCCAATCAGATAAAGCACCTTGGGTATCACAAGGACGAGTCACGACTAAGCGAGCCATTCTATATATCTGATTGGAACGCAGACCCTCCCCAGTCAGCCTAGCATACTCTTTACTTGCCAGTCTATGCGGTAATCCAGTATCATCTATGCAAATTTACAGTACATATTATGCACACATGAAAGGAATGCCCAATGGTGTTACCATGCCCACAGAAGCGCGGAATGCAAACACGCACCGCCTCAACCCCAAGCCCATAGACACCATGTCTCGCACCTGCCCCGCGCCTACCCTCAAAAATCTAAGAAGAACAAAAAAGAGTCTCTTCCAAACCCATATCCCCAACCCTCAAACCGCACGTCCCAACGGCGCGTATCTTCATCGCAGCGCAACATCTCAAACCCATACAACCTCGCCATTCCACCCCGCTGTTGCCCATATATCCCCACACCCATGGATAATACACCAAAGAAATATGTCTGCCCAAGCACCGAGAAGAATGAAACACTACAAGCCCCAACCGGACCCGAGAACGCCATCGTCATTACCGAGAACCCCATCCATCCGTCCACCAGCCCCAACACGCCATCCAAACATCCACCCAAACCAAGCAACCAAGAAAGCGCACAGAACCACAGCGACTGCCGTCTCGCAACATTCCTAATCTTTGCACTAGTCTCCCTCATATTCCACGTCATCCGCCAAAAGCCCGTCAACCCCATCCCAGAAAACATGCTACTACACCTATGCACCACAACAGAATGCAGGGACTGGGACGACTTCTTCGATCTGTAAGCCCCCTCCCCCAATCCCCCAATCCCACACGAAAACCCCCCCAGGGCTAACGGTATCCCGGAATGGGAGTAATCATTGTAGCATCACCGAATACCCCACCAAAATCTTCACCGTATCAATAATCTTAGATCCTCTTCAACACGGCCCCGGAAGTAGAGTATGGCCCTCCAAGCCCTACATCACCGCCCTAAATTCGTTAAATGCGCGGTCTAATGTTCGCACGCTGGCTTACGTTGATACGGCATGTGAGACGCGCGACGTCGGACATGAAATCGACGTGTATGCGGGTTTGGCGAATATTAGTGCTGATATGAGGGTACAGGGTGTGTTGTTGGGACGCACGCTGTACAGGGGAGAAGAGCGTGTAGGCGAGTATTTGAGGAATGTTACTGATGCCGTAAGATTGGCGAAGGGGTTTGGCGAAAAGGTGGTGGTGGCGTTGATAGGGCTTGATGGTGAAGGGTACGAATGGTGTTGTTCTCTTTCAGAGTGCGTTTGCGGATAAGCCTGCTAGGCAACGACTGCATGATATGCTGGCGCCGTTGGGGTGGAGGAGAGATGGATTCGGTATGTTGGTGGATTCTGTGCCGGAAGATACTAAGAGGATGGGGCTGAGGACGATTGTGGAGGGTGTGAGGAGGGATGTGGGGTGGCTGTATGTTACGATCTGATGGAGGATGAGGGATTGGGGGCTTTATGGGAGAAATGGTTTGATGTCTTTTTCTAGAGTTTTCAATATGGGGCGCAGTCGTTGGATTTATTTGTCTATTAACGAAAGTGGACGCTTATCCTGTCTACAATAAGGAAGTAGTGCTGAAGCCAGGCGGATATAGAACGCGTTGCTATATGTGATTTGTCAGCCAGGACCAAGTTAAAGAGCGGCTTCCACACCGTCCCCTCAAGACATCTCTACCTAAGCGCTATGCCTTCAACCCCGAGATCCAGAATCCTTCTTCCGCTATATGTGTATCCGCATCCAGGCGCATGGGATCCCCTCTACACCGCGTACCGTCCCTTTCCCCTTCCACCCCTCCCTCTACTAACCCCCACCGTAGAATCGTCGCCCATCCAGCGCTGATATTTTACATCATTATCAACCCCAATAGCGGCCCTGGCGCGGCACCCTGGTGGCCAAACCCAGACTATGTCCGCGAGATACCGCGGCTAAATGCATTACCGAACGTGACAACGCTGGGATACGTACGGGCCACGTATTGCAAACGGTCGCTCCAAGATGTTGGGAACGACATTAAGACGTATGCAGCGCGACAACGCGGACTGGGAATTGATGGAATCTTCGTGGACGAGACGGTGAATCTGTTTTCAGAAGAAGCGAAAGCGTATCTGGATGCTGTGGATCGGAAAGCCATGCAATGTGACAGTATTGGATGTGTAGGTTGAGACGAAACATCGTGACTTTGGGCTCGCTGATCGCAAGATATAGGTCGTACATAATCCGGGGACAGCTGTGCACACGGAACTCGCAAAGCCTGGCCCGGACATCACGGTTGTGGCCGAGACATCGTACGCGCATTTCGCGACGAAGGAATACCAGCAGTGGCTTGCTAAATCCCCGTATAACTGGGAGCGAGCTGCATACATGGTGCATTCAGTGCCAGAGGATGAGGTCGAGAGTCTTACGAGGGTGTTGAAAAAGCGGGCAGGGTATTTGTTTGTGACATCTGAGAGTTGCGACTTTTACGGGAGCTTCGCAAGGAGTTGGCAGACCTTTTTGGCGGTCATGGCGGAAGCTTGAGGTCGCTGCGGTGTGGAGAGAAAAGTTTCGACGGGACGCGTTAAAGCGCTTTGGAGGTATTCCATAGCGCCGGGGAATCCTGACTTCACCGCCATTAAACGGCTCATAACCCCGTTTGCACGTTATCAATCGACTCATCTTTCCCCCTAGCCGCGGTCCTCGCAGAGCAATGGTCCCTGAAATCCGTACCACTATCACTGCGACATGGAAGATTTTGCTGCATCCTGCTCTTGAAGCGCTTCCTCAATCGTAGCCCAGATTCTACACCTATTCCAAAATGCATTGGGAACATCAACCAACCTCGAATCACGTCCACTAACAGGAAATCGCTTTTTTGCCAGCAGCTTCGCAACACTCTTCCAGTCCCAGGATGCGGCTGGATCTAGTGACAGCACATCTGATTGGGGAAGCTGGTGTTCAATCCATTTCGTATCTAGATCCCAGATATGCGGATGCAGACTTCCGTCTCTAAGACTATTTCGCCAAAAAGCGGTATCGAGGGGGATTCTTATGGTCAGCGCCTTCGACGTGCGATGCAAAGCAATGACGGACTGCACCGGCAGGTAAAGGCAAATCTCATCGAGCAATTCGGTAGGGAGACGCTCTAGTCGTTCAGGTTGACGTGTCACTCTCAAGGGATAGGAACAGTCAAGCGTGTCGAGTGGAGAGGCTCGAAGAACGTCTTGTACGAACAATGCGGTCCCGCTCTCATCACTTGGGTCAGTATAGAACCTCTACAGAGTATTAGTTCTATGATCGAGAGGGATATCGGGCACCCACATCGTATTCACCGCCCCACCATTCCAGCCTTGTCATGGCTAGTACGCTTCGAGGTCCGTATACCGGTGAGTAGGAACAAAGGCTAAACAAATCGTTGACTTCGCACGAATCATCCGCATGGCTGTTCCGTTTCGCGAACCGCGTGTTGAGCAGACGACTCAATATTGCAAGCGCATGATTCCGTTTCCCGTTCCTTCGCCTAGACTGATGGTGCTCAATGGCTCGACAGCTTGTGGTGATGCAAGCCGCATGTAATGGGAATAGCGTG
The DNA here is from genome assembly GCA_010015605.1 of Decorospora gaudefroyi. Taxonomy (NCBI): domain Eukaryota; kingdom Fungi; phylum Ascomycota; class Dothideomycetes; order Pleosporales; family Pleosporaceae; genus Decorospora; species Decorospora gaudefroyi. The sequence continues at coordinate 117,285 of ML975327.1, forward strand.
CCATAGCCAGTTCCATATGAGAGAGCTTCGAACCAGATCTCGCCCTGAGTCTGACCAGCTACGCGGAAGTACCCAGATGCGGTCTCATTGAACAGCGCTGGTTCGGAAAGGAATATATCAGGGATTTCGGATTGATTGGTCGCTCTGCATGAATGAGCAATGAATGATTCCGGATAGGAAAAAGCCTGCTTACATTAATCCTGCGCTGGCTATCATGTGGTTATTCGCATCTCTAACATCACCAAGGAGGCGGAGGTCATACAACCACTAGCGGTCAGGAGTTAATGAACAATATCAGGACAGCATGTTTGGTAGTAAGATGAATTACCTGGAATCGCGGGTCTTTCGGGTCGTTGGTATAAACGTTGCCTTCGATATCAAACGGGCCGCCACAGATGACACAGAACCTTCCCGCTTCCATAGCGTGTCGCGCGTCGCTCTTCCATCCCTCTTCAGTCTGAGTGGAGACGAAACTGCCCATGACTGTGATAGCGTGACTCGGTCGCTGTTGAGGTTTGGAGAGCGGCTCAGTTAAGCTATTATCTAGCGTCCCATTCCACTTAATCAGTGTGACAGAACGCTGCAGCTGGGCTGTATCCAGACTTGGATCAACCGATGTCGTTGTGGTGGAAGTGAGACGCCAAGCCGGAGTGCTCGACGCAGCATAGGTCAGCTGCAATCGATGACGATAATACATCCTAAACTTTTGATGGTGATTGGATCGCTTATATTTCCTAATCCACCCCTGTACACTCCTTATTCTCCAAAGAATGCGGTACTTCCCCCACCTCCGGAGCGGAAGCGTTCAATTAATGCCCGCAGGCTTGTGTTGTTCGTGTGGATGAGGCTGATAACAGTTGGCGCCCCTTGGCTTATTTTCGTACGCTCTACCACTTGTTATGGTGATTGATTCCCTGGTTCGTATGAATTACAAACGAATCATCTACCTTTTGACAAGGTGGTGAACCGTTTCTGCAGTTCGCATCGCATCGCACCGTGTAATACGTGGTGGAACCCACACGATTAAATGAGCCTTTAGGGAAATAGCGAGAGCTCTACGCTTGTGCATCGATACAATGCTCCTAGTCTGAGCCCGTCCGGTGATGCCATGGTGGATGAAAGAACTCGCGATAACTTGTGTACCGTAAGATTAAGGAATCAAGGCGCCGTTAAAGTAATTCCAACATTACCTGAAGATGAGCAAGGTGAAACAGAAGTGTCGCGATCTTGATTATGCTTGTGTTTGGACGGAGGTGGGTTTTGGGTGGGGTGGAGAGGGCCACCCTTTCCATCTTGGCTCCGCTTACTTAGCAACGGCTGAGATGCCGCCAAGGCTCCGACAGCTCGCCCGACTCGGAAACATCAACAGCACTCTTCATCCTCAAACTCCATCAGCCCAGGACTTGTCTCTCCTAAGAACGTCATGATACAATCTTGAGTACTCGGTCTGGTCCCAAGCCCCCGCGAGATGACACAGAACAGCACCGCAGCATGCCATATTGTAGGAGACAGAATCCAGATAGTAAATCTTGCGCGGGGTTGTGGTATGAAATTAGCTTTAATTACGAACCCAAGCTTCTCAGTTTGCTCTCTAGTAGAGACCGCACAGGTGAAGCTTACCATTGAGGCCAATAAGGTAGGAGTGAAGGACACTGCACGTGATTGCTAACCGAAAGAGGCATGTACACCCGACTCACCCCCACCTTAGAGCAACCGCATCCTCAACCACTACCACCGCCACAAGCATCATCAACAGAGCCTCATCTGTATATTTGTATCCTGTCTTACTACAGCCCAAATACACGCTTCATCTACAATTCGGTGAGAGAGAAGGCCGTCATGGAAGAGCGAGCGCGCATCCCTGTCGGACCACCAGTAACCGGACCTCTACCCTCGTACTGGCATGATCCCAAATCGCCACTCGCAAACGTTATCGAGCCCGAAACAGATAAGCCTACAAAACGCTACGACTATGCCATTATCGGCTCCGGCATCTCAGGCACCATGATCGCTTTCAATGTCCTCGAAACTCATCCCGATGCGCGCATAATCATGTTGGAGGCACGCGAGATCTGCTCTGGGGCTACAGGTCGCAACGGGGGGCATACAAAAGCGGCTAGCTATCGCACCTATATGCAGCATGTGCAGGATCTTGGCAAAGAGGAGGCGTTGAAAATCGTTAGACTGGAGTACGCCAATATACTCGAGACACATGCTATGGCTGAAGTCATGGGTATTGACTGTGAAAGCAAATTATGTAAGACAGTAGATGTCATCTATGATAAAGTCACATTTGAGCTGGGTAGAACGGCCATTCACGCCTTGCGAGCAGACGCGGCGGAGGACGAGAAGTCGCCTGAGAAAATGGCGTGGTATGAGATCCACGAAGATATTGCAGAAGTGAATCATGAGTTCTTCGTTGCGCAGAAGAATGTCAATCAGACTTTGGCAGACGAGGAAGAACTAGCTGGCGCATTCGTATATTTAGCTGGCCGGATTCACGCATACCGGTTCACGACAGTTCTGTTATCTGAATGCGTCAGGAAAGGTCTACAGCTTTGTACCAATACGCCTGTTCATGATGTTCGTTCATCTTCACGGACTGGCGAAGACGGCTCCGTTCTATGGGACGTCTTCACGCAGTACAACACTATCACGGCGAGCAATGTCATCATCGCAACCAACGGGTACACACCTTACCTTTTGAAAGACCTTCAAGGCGTAATCGTCCCGATGAGAGGCCAAATTACTGCGCAGCAACCTGGAAGTGCGCAGAGGCTGCCCAACCCGCTCCCAACGACGTACTCGTTTATCTATCGAAAAGGATACGAATACATGATCCCGCGACCACTTCCCGATGGCGGCCAACACGTGATCATTGGCGGTGGACTAGGTCGTCTCCCAGCCGCCGCTGGAAGCGAGTATGGCACTGTCAACGACAGTTCTTTGAACCCGGAGATATCTGAGTACCTCCGCGAAAGTCTGCCTGCGTATTTCGGGGCTGACAACTGGGGTGAGATGGCTGAGGAGGAAGCGTCGCATCGCATTGATCAAGAATGGACGGGCATCATGGGCGCGACGGCCGACGGACGGCCCTTCGTTGGCGAGGTGCCAGGTAAGAAGGGTATGTGGATATCTGCGGGTTTCAACGGTCACGGTATGGTGCTATGTTTGAAGTCGGCGGAAGCACTAGTCACGATGATGAAGGCTGGTGGGGCTAGTGGCAAGCCGAAGTGGTTCCCTAAAAGCTTTCTGATTACGCAAGAGAGGCTAGAGAAGTGTACATTTCGTGGAAGGGCGGATATTCAGACGCCTGCTTGATGCTCGCGTTCCCCAGAGTATCGCAGATCAAACCGCGTCTTCTTTACTCATGCGAACCGCTTCGACTTCCTCGGTGGCCCTTCGGCATCGTTCCAGCCTTAGTTCCGGAGTGTATTTCCGATATGGACTACAAATGAACCTGGAGGGGATTGAGACGATTACGAAGTACTTACATGACCCTGATCATGATACCAGCCTGTAGCTACCTTTGCCAAATTTCTCTGGAGTCTGCAAGCGGGATACCAAGCCGGCATGCAGATGAACGCTCCTGAAAAATATTATTTGGGTCGAGCAAAGGGACCAAGGACTCCTTGGCACCAGGATGATTTTCGCCCTTTGATATGTTCCCGATATGCGTCGAAGATTCTACGATAAGGTTGTCTGGGATCTACGAAAAGGCGAGGCATACTGAGGAGATGTAATCAAAATGATTAGGTAGTGGAGAGGAACAGTGTATGCTACTATCGGACCCCATGGCAGCGAGAGAAACTCTTGCCAAGCTTTTTGACGAGATCGGTGATAAGATAAGATTGGACCATGGTATACGGTGGTCGGTTGTGTCCAAGCATCTTGGGCTAGACATCGAACGCCACTAACAGCTCACGTTTTACGAATATCTTCGTCACCATGTAAAAATCTCCTAGCAGCTTCTAGGTTTTCTTGACTGTGTGGCCGGTTGCTTCCGACTTCGCTACATGTCAGAAATTTAGGAAGTCTGGGATCTTTGATATGGACCATGGTATCTATGTAAGACAAACCGCGGTAACCTTTTATCCACTAAGCACGTGGAGCTCCACAATATAAGAACAACTAAGATACGATTCATTTTGAAGATACACCGCAAGAGCTTGAATACATCTGGTATCTGCTTAGAAAGCATTAGACGCGACGGCTATAGAATGAGATGGCCTCCTCCCAGCACGTCCATTTCTCTAGACGACCAGTGCACCCATCCACCAGAACGATCGCTCATAGACGAGACCAAAATCCACAACGCCTTCATCTCGGAGAAGATTGCGCGCAGAAACCATTATGATTCTTCCCGACTACCTCCTCAAGCTGCACCAAAATTACCGTTCACGAATGTATCCCAAATGGTTCGCTACGACGCCCCCAACTCGGAGAGCATGGCACGCAGAGATAACAATAATCCACGTCGACCACCTCTTCTAGCTGCACCAGAACTAGCGCTCACGAACGAATCCCAAATCAATCGCTACAACGCCCCCAACTCGGAGATAACCGCACGCGCAAAGCACCCCAAAAAAAGGAGAAGATCTTCATCAGAGAACAAAGGGCCTGCCCATGCGAGCAGCAGACGGACCAACAGCCCCAAGCCACTACCTCGCCCGGCGCGCAAAGTCCACGAAGTGCACAAGAAGAAGACTCTCATGAAAGAATCCCCTAAGAAAAAGCCCCTCAAGAAAAAGTCCCCAAAGAAAACTTCGCTCAAGAAAAAGTCCCACAGAAAAATCTCCCTCACCAGGACCGCTTCGACATCGCGCTCGCCGTCCGACACCCCGACGACACTAAACTATGCCCGCTTATTCACACTACCGCAGGAGATCCGCGGCATGATATTCACGTATCTCTGGGACAATGCAACACTGTACAGCATGAGCATGAGCATGCGTCCAGCTCCCGCCTGCTTTCCATGCTACTACGCGGGATACGACGCGGGGCGGCGCCCACAATGGGTCCAAAACTTCGACATAGTCAACCAACTATCCCGCATCTCTGAGAAACGTGTGTACAACCCGCTCCAACAAATAGCTCTATCATTTTACGAACATTATCCCTATTTCGAGATTGAAAGTCTGGAGGACCTGGATGCGTTTATGGGCCACGACTTCTTTGGTGCTTGTCTGGAGGTGCGGCCTGGAGACGCGCTTTTGAGAGCGCTTACGATACGGATCTGCATTAGGAGTGCGCATGCGGAGTTTATGCATCTAGATGAAGTGCAGAGGCGACTTGTGGGACTGTATAGGGCTAGAGTGTGGTCAGGACCGAGGGGCTTTACGCTTCATATTTTGTTGTGGGCGCGGCATCATACGGTCTGGCTGCGATGTGCGTGTCAGGTTTCGCAGCGTTGCCGGGTGAGGAGGGCGAATGAAGATTTGGTGCGGGATCTGCTGGATGCGTTACAGTATGTCAACAGATTTAGGGAAGGGTTTCAAAATCAAAAAAGACGGGTATTTGTGACTGTGGCTATACGGGGCCGAGAGGAGAAGGAAGGTCTTGGGTTCGAGGTCTTGCGAAACTCTGTAGAAGACGATGTGGAGGTCTGGTTGGCGTGGCTAAGACGGGAAGTTGCGGCGTCGAGAGAAAGACATAGATGGACGAGCAAAGGTACCACTAGCAGATTTATGGACTCGATGTAACGAGGTCTGGAAACTGCCAGTCTGCTGGGAACTAGCTGTTTGAAAGAGAGGCCAGATTTGTGCTAGGTATTTATCATAGCCATTTATTGCGGTCGCGCCGCGTGAAAGGGTAGAAGGAGGCAGTGCTCAATCCCTCTCATCTTCTCATATATATACACATTCCTCAAACGGTATACACTCCCAGACCCACTCACCCTCCTTCAACGCCAATATTTCTTGTACCCAGGCCACGCCCGCCTCAACTGCTCCTGCATATGCTGACCCCAAGCCTTATGCTCGGTCTTCCGAACACAGCCCAACAGCCGCTGCAGAATGTTCCCCACCTCGCGCAGATCTATGCCCTTCTTTTCCTCCTCCACCACCTCCTCCACCAACGAAACATCCGACTCGCTAGTCGACTCGGTACCCGATTCCTCGTTATCCTCAACATCTGCTATATCTCCCTTATCCTCCTCTTTCAGATCACACGTAGCCGGCATGCTACTCTCAACTGAACCAGTCAAAACCCCGCGTCCAACCCCCACCAAAAGACACGCGATTTCAAAATCCTTCATCCACCCCTCCCTCACATGCACACAGTCTGCAAACCCTGCGGCCGCGAAGTAGAACTCACACAGGGCTTTCAGCTTGCGGGGCAAGGGACGCTGCGTCCGCTCAGCTACGTGCGCCCGGGGGCTAGCGAGCTGCGTGGTTTCGCACTCGCGACGCGTAAGCCTCAGTCCCCGTCGAAACAAGACTATATTGCCTCCGTTCTGGTAGTAGGCTGACATCTTATGCATTGTGGCGTCGACGGTGACGTGCCCGATGAAGAGCGAGTGCTCGCTGAAATGGATGCGTTCGTGGTCGACTCGCTCCCAGGGAACATCTTCGACGTCGGTTATGGCACTGAAGGCGTCGGGGAAGTCGACTTCTGCATGGTAGATGACATCGTCGCTTGTGTGGTAGCCCGGGGCTAAATCGTGCATGGCTGCTGATGTTGCTCAGGTGTGAAGTATTAAGTGTGTAGAACCGGACCGGTGTGTGTTGCAACTTAAGGAAGACGAGAAGCGAAAAAATATTCTTCTATACTGAGGATGGGGCTCACTAGCGTGTATTTTTGAGGGCGTCTCATGTTATTGTTGTGCGTAGCGTTTGCAGTGTGACATCATCGGCTCGCGAAGTGAAGGTGAATGGGAAACGGACTCGAGACGCGCCGCAAAAGCAAAACAAAACAAGAGAAAACAGCAAAAAAGAACAAAAAAGAGGATAGAGCCCTAATGGAGGTCTCAAAGGACTTCTATCAATCAGGGTGGATCGAACCGCCAAGCTTTGGTTGAACTGGCGCAAGGCCAATGAAGGAGCCTCTCAAAGGCACCCAACCTCTAATTTAGTAATATAGAGTAGAGGCGGTCAATGGAATAAAGTCGAACGAAAAGACATATATAACAGTCTACTAGCAAAATACTAAAAGTTGTTGAGAATATGTGGGTTCAGTCCAGGTTGGTGGAAGGTAGGCTAGTGGTGCTTGCTGTACGTAGAGGTACAGCCCCACTGTAACGTCCTCGTTACTATTGACATGG